>JAQIXI010000475.1:0-23063 GCA_034700165.1 Galumnidae sp. Gr-Ori-00277
ATTCAATTGAATAGAAATTAAATTAATGAAAAATAATAGTTGTTGTTAACTCCTAATGTCTAGTCTTCACAACTGAGAGCATAACTCTATTGAAATAACGCCTTAAAATACTGATGGCTTTCATATCGTTTCTCAGATTTCAACCACAATTTCCCCGTTTTTTGGGGAAATATCGACATACAAATGAGCCACTCTTTTCAAAATTTTTCAACTTTTAGCAATTGATTCAACATTTAATCAATTTATTGAATCATTTTATTTGGAAATATACTGAAATAAAAGTGTTTATCTGAGTGATAATCTTTTTTTAAAGTTTAATTTGTTGGGTTAAGTCAAGTTTCATAACTTTGACAGAGTTTAGAGATTTTTCAGTGAACTGTTGACACTTCTAAATATTTCAGGGAATTTGTTTGTCAGTAACCCTAATATACAATATTTAGGAAAACGGTGTTCAGAGTTTGATTTTTGTAGGATTAAAATTTTGAAACTATGGAATTTTCTTACAAAACCACTAACTCAAAAATATTTATTGTATCATGGTTCAATTTCATAAAATTAAACTTATCTGAAAATGAATTTTTTAAAAAAAAGTAAACATGATAAATAAATTTTGATATAACTTATAACTGAATAAAGAAATTTTATTAATGATTTCAGACATTTCCAATTATCTCAAAAATCTATTCTATCATGGTAAATTTCTAATGTTATTAAAGATAATGAATATCTAAATTTCATCCAAATTTATCAAGTTTTAAAATAATCAAGTTCCAATTTTGGAAAACTTTTAAACACCGTTTTCGTAATTATTGTATATCAGATGTTATGCCCTCACTTTACTTCTATTCGTAAATTTATTCCTTTTTGTGATATACATTAAGCCCTAAAATAACTCATTTCTTGCATTGAATGCTCACAATATAAAAGTATTAAATATTACTTAATATTTAATTTTTTTTAAACTTTCAATTGATTTGCTTTACGTCAAACCAATCAATCTTTTGATGTGATATTAATTCATTGTTTGACAAATTGTTTTAAAGTAATAATTATTATAATTACAATTGGATTATCTTCTCGTAATTTATTCACTTCTGAAAAGATGTCTGAAAAGTGCGTTCGCGACAAACTCTTAACAATTGTCGACGACATGGAATTAATTGCAAAGTATTTACCGAAAGTGTTGACACAAATTGATTACCGAAATTAATTTCTTTTACAGAGAATTGTTTGAAATCGTATTAACACCAAAACCTTTGCGACAGAACATGACATTAGATAACTGCCAATTGGCAGACCTTCTGGTGGCCAAAGACAAAGAACTGAAAAATGAGCTAAACTTAGCCAAAGAACAGGAAGAGATCCACAAAAATATGATTGAATTACGACAAGACGTCGATAAACACGACCAACAAATAAGACAATTACAGAAACACTTCAAAGAAGCGGAACATATTTTGGTCACTATTTTTGATTATCTTTGAAGAGTTCTCTCATTTTATTTAAAACAGATTTTAGTCTAACTTTTGTTTTGTCTTTGAATTGAAGGCAACGGCTATATATCAGGCAAAACAAAAACTTCAGATAATATCGAAATCTATGGCACATCCGATACCATCTGAAGAACTCATAAAATATGCTCATAAGATAAGTGCTGCTCATTCTGTGGCCGCACCCTATAATTGGGAGATCGGAGACCAAAGACGTCCCTTTCCTACAGATATTGAGATGCGGTCCGGACTTCTCCATAATTATAACGACCCAAACATAGCATCCAATCTATTGCAACAACAGTCCCATCAACTGAACAGCTCTTATATGGGACAACAGTCACAGCAACAGGAGTTGGCCCGTCCCTCCAGTACTGCCAGTACTTCCAGTGGCTCTTCATTTGCTTGGAATTCACACGACATTAAACCCAATGTGAGCGCTCTGTCCGCATATCCGCACCACTCTCTCGATGTAAAACCCAACAAAGATAATGATGACGTCGAAGTGATGTCCACCGATTCTTCGAGCAGTTCTTCGAGTGATAGTCAATGATAGCAAATAAACTTATTTTTTAATTCTTTTTATACCGAATTTTGATTTATTTTTTGTGTAAATTAATTATTAAAAGTATTCGTAAACTTTTCTCAAATATTCTTAAAATTTGTGCCAAATATTTATATAAAACAATTCTTTTTTGATTTTTTCATGGCTTAAGTAATTGTGCTCTCAATTGATCACAGATTTAGATTCTAATTCATAAGAAAACGGACGCTTTTGTGGTTCTGTTAAAGTCTTCCCGAACACAACCGTCGGGTAATAAAAAGGAAAATTTTATTGAATTTTCAATTAAATGTTTGGGCAAATTAGTCATTGACTTTGTCTTTGGTACGGAACCCAACTTAAGAAACATTTCTTTAAAAGAGTACACTTCGGGATACATATCATAAATATCGTCGCCATTACATATCTTTCTTTGAATTTCCGAATAATCTAGTAAGTTTTGTCGCATTACTCTATCGCTGTGCGAATAAGAAGTCATTTTGAATATGAAGTCTGAAATGTATCGAAAGCAAAATGAGCAATGCCATCCTTCAAACAATAATTACTGTTAATATGATTTAAGTATTGGAGTTATTTACCGGAATCGGCCAATAAATAGTCAGAAAGTCTTCCGTGTCTGTACTCAAACTTGTTGTCATAAGTGGCGATATGTGCTCTCCAACTGTCGTCATTGCTATACATAAATTCAAACGAATATAAATACATTTTGAGCTGTAAGTGCATAACTGAAGGATAGCCATCACATTCTTTGAACAATTGAACCGTTTGTGTGGACGGGATCTCATCGACGTCCGAACAGATGATTATATCTCCCTTTCGGGCAATTCTTTTGATTATAGAATTCATTTGAATTCGCATTGAATTTTCGTTTACAAATGGATTTTCTCCGGCTTTCAATGGCTTTAATTGATTGTATGACTCGTATATAAGTTTGTGTTGAGCCCATGAAAAACGGCTTAAACTCTCGTTAAGAACAAGTCGTTTGTGTCGTCCGGTAAATGTCTTATCGGCCTCTAAGACAATGAAATAGTCGGTGTAATCCCACATTTCTTTGAGTCTGATCTCGAGTAAGTCCAGTTCCACAGAAAATATGATGGCGTCAATGATTCTGATCTCATTTATTCTTTTCTTCCAATTGTGGAGTTCACACAAATAGGAGACATTCAAACCATTATTATAGTAGTGAGGAATTGTGTGCCACGGATTGAATTTACTTCTGTCCCAAACTGGTCTTAACACAAATTATATTATTTAGAATTTTCAATAAATTCAATTGATTTTACAATTAAAAAAGTATACCTGGTCAAATAGATCACATCCCTCACAAATATTTTAGTGTTGGTCCAGTTATACAAAACGAATATTGTAAGGCATATAAGGATAAAAAGAGTTCTTTTTAAAATTTTAATCTTGATCATCTTTCATTTCACTAAAATATTGTCGAATCAGGAAAAAATAAAAATAAAGAACCAAGGTTTAATTGTAGATTTACAGCTCTTGGATTTACAAGTTTTAATTAATATAAAATATATGCCAACATCACCTTGGACAATACAACATTTACACTAAAATTAGAAATTATTTCGATTCAATCTTTGAGTAAAAATAATTTTTAATTAATTTTTTTATGAATTAAGAAAAATAAGTGTTTATCTGAGGATTGGATACAATGTTTTCATAAACAAATTTTATGTATTTTATTACAGTTTTTATTGAAACGAATTCGAAACAATTGTTTAAAAATTCTAAATATTTATTTTCACTCAAAGATTGAATTAAAATAATAATTATTTTTTCAAACATTAAAATGATTTCTAATTTTAGTGCAAATCATTTACTAATAAAATAAAAATGTTTTAATGAAAATAAAAATAAAAATTCCATATTTGTTATGAATTCCTTTTTTGTTACTTCCAGTAGTCAACAAATACACATTTAGTATAGTGTTATCATGCAAACTTATTCTTTCAATCTATACGGTAAATCTTAATAAATCTAATTGTATTCACACATCAAAATTATGTATAACTTTTATCAATTTTTCATAAGTTTAGTAACTAATTTGACCATGATCATGACCATTCCTTATATACAAAATATATATAAAAATAATGTATAGTCAGCAGTGAATTACATTAAACACTGAATTTTGTTGACTAAAAGCAAAAAAACTATGAAACAAATGGTCGCCATAGAAATATGGGTTATTATTATTATTAAATAATTAATTGGAATTAAAGGTAAAGTATTTCATTACAAATTTCTATATCCAGAATGTTTACCATGCTCATTTTTAATAGTCTAATAACGTGTTTATAATATTCTTTTAAGAGAAGGAAATAAAACTATTTTTGATTTCCTTATTTAGAAAATACTTTTTTTAATTGAAAAATCAATTATTTGAATGTTTTTCTTTGAAATCGGTTTACAATTGAATCAAAATTTAATTTAATTAAAAATTATCGAATTATTTAATAATTGTTATCCTCACTGATTAACATATTCTAAAATGATCATGATAAATATAAAAATTATAATTATCTTTATAAATTTCTAAAAGAAAAATTATCAATTGATTCAACATTTAAACTCACCTAGTTTAATTAGTCATCTATTTTTACTAACTTAAAATGGTCTTTTCAAAAATTAAGCAAGATAAATAAATTCCCCACTATTTTCTTCAATTAAATTAATATATTTTTTCTATTATTAAAGAACTTTATTAATGAATTATTAAGAATAATGTCTTATCTTTTGATTTTCAATATTAATAAATGAGTCCATAAATCCATAGAATTTTTCAAAGTTATTCTTTGGACTTATTGAGTCATTTAATACCTTTGTATACGAATTTCTTTATTTAATTTTGAAATGCAGTGAATCCGCAATAATTTTATATGTTTTGGATAATTCTAATTAATAGTAGATATTATTAAAATGTAAACATTTTTCGTTAATTTTATGTTTAATTTTTAAAAGTTTTTACATAATCTCTGAATCAATACTTTTTACTTGTTCTTATTTTTAATCTCGATCTTAAATAATCACATCCTAAGTTTTCCAAGGTAAATAAAGTAAGACTTTCCTTATTAAAGTATTGCTCTTTGTTGAGACTGAGCCAGTCTTGAATAATTGATATCAGGGATGGAAAAAAGAGGGTTTTCTTGAATACCCCATAGGATCTTGAAACCTTAACATTAAAGTCTATGGACGAGAACTAGGTCTGTCTAGGTTTTTTTTAACCCTATTTGGTATTTTGATCAAATCACCCATTAGGATTGGTTCCTTTCGCAACCCCAGATTGATACCAGGATTAAAATTATTAAAAATTCACTGTTTGTTCGATAATAAATTAAATAAAAATTATTATTAAAACTTTATATAAAATAACTATTTATAACAAAAAAGTTATTAACTCTTTAAAAGATTTTTATAAAAGTTGACAAAATTTACCCTTTCTTTTACACAATTAATGGGTAATCAATTGATTCGCTTGAAATAACACACAATTTTTGATCAATTTTTTCAAACTTATAAAATACCAAATTATATGATATAAAGTTTATATTTTAAACCATTTAATAATAAATTATTATTAATAACTAATTAGTAATAACTACTATTAACTCATATAA
Organism: Galumnidae sp. Gr-Ori-00277; assembly: GCA_034700165.1. Taxonomy (NCBI): domain Eukaryota; kingdom Metazoa; phylum Arthropoda; class Arachnida; order Sarcoptiformes; family Galumnidae; species Galumnidae sp. Gr-Ori-00277. The sequence goes on from JAQIXI010000475.1 coordinate 5,688, forward strand.
TATGAGTCATATTATATTGTCAAGTTATATCTTAATATGAATTGTATGAAAATAGTCCATGGTCACTCAACACATTTGTATAGCTATTTAACTATTTAACAAGCTAACAAGTTAACAAGCTGGTGAATCAAACCCCATCTCTGAGTTAATGGGTAATATCAAGGACACTCAAATATACATTAATTTTAACTGAAACTTACATAAAGTTGAAGTCATACTGTGCAATTTATTGTTGCATCTAGGTAACAATTAAAAGAATTTCACCAAAACAAAATAACTCATAAATTCATTGATTATAAAATTATGTGAACACAAACTATAATAGGATAGAAACGGAGAAAACATAATTTTGATACTAAATTATAGCACTCATAACGGAAATGACTAAAAAACGACTAAAAGTGTTGAATAAGTTATTTTGAGTCCAAAACTTTGACTCAAAATAAAAAGAGAGTAAAGTTTGAAGTTTTCATTAAATAACTATAAATATTAATAATAATGGCTATTGTTATGGCATTTATCCCAATAATTCGGTCAACGCTTTCACCGGATATAAAGGTGTGAAAAATCAATTTATGAAACCCAGATCTCAACACAAACAAACGTAAAGCTATTCTTTATTATCGATAAGGAATTGAATTTTCATTAAAATTTTAACCGTTTTTTAATATTTTTTTTAAAAAAAATTAATCAAAACTTTTTTAGATTAGGAATTGAATAACTAATGAAAGCATTTTCAATATAAAATTCTTTAGTTTTTATCCCTTGGACCTTTTTTTTGACAATTGTTAAGTTTAGACAAATAAGTGAACTAGGAAAATAATGTTTTTAACAGTGAATTTTATTCTTAGAATTTTTAAGATCTCTTTAGAGAAATAAATAAAAATTATTTGTGAATAAAATTTGTTTAAAAATAAAATTTTTATTATTTTTTATTTCAAATATGAATCGCTTTAATCATTAATTTAATAATTTTGTGTCAATTGTTTTCTGATTAAAAGATGACCGAAATCTAAATATCATATCATATATAACCCACAGTCAGTTTCATTATTATTACATAAGAGGTAATACTATTTCCGCCTATTTTTTAATTTCTTTCCCTTTTTTATGGCTTTAAATTTAAATGTCTTTAAGGGATCGCTTTCTTTGTCTTTACTTTTCACATGTTTTGGCCGTCGCTTTCGTTTGGGAGTATAGCTAAGACTCGCCTCTTCTTCTATCCTTCGATTTACTCGCTTTGATTGAAAGGCGGACTGAAGTGTTGGCGGAATGATATATTCGGGTACATCTTTCAGATGAGACTTATGTTTGACGGTATGGAGAGCTCTGTCATGTTTTAATATCTTATGGTCTTTAGGATGTTCTTCAAAAAAGCTCTTCAATGTTTGTGAAGTAAGCATTTCTCTTTTGATTTCTTTAATCCTGGCCTCACGGATGGCAATAGTGGTTACGGCTCTTAAGGCATCTTTGGCTCTATATTTGAATGCCTCTAACTCTTCCATCCGGAACTGATAGGGTTTGAAATTGGCTGAAGAACTGAAAGAATTCTTTACTTCTAAAAAGTACTTCTGTTCTGATGGACTTATGAATGAGAGGACAGTTCCCTCATCTGTCTGTTGCCCTCTGGCCGCGCGGCCCACCCGATGCGTATATGAGGTGACAGTCACCGGGAAATCAAAGTTAATGATATTAGAAACGAATTTGAAGTCAATTCCTCGCGAAACACCATATTCTTCGTCAGATTTTCGTTTTGAACGGAATTTTTTACTCTTTCTCTGAGAGGCGTCGACACAACATTTCTCATCCGAAGCAATGATAATATCATAGACTCCAGTATTGAATTGTTGGACGACATAACAACGACTAACGATCGGGAGTTCGCTATTAAGAATACACGTCCGGACACCGAACTGTTCCAAAAATAACTTTAATTTATAGGATCTGTCGACTGAAGAAACAAATATAAGAGTCTTTCCTCGAATTAAATTCAATTTAAACAAAGCGTTGATTAACACAAACTTCTCTTCGTCTTCACATTCGATGTGGTATTGAATCAATCGATCACTTTCTGGAAGTTCGGGTTCTTCCAGTTTAAGGATAATAGGATTGTGAAGACATAACTTTTTAAGATTCTTAACCTCTGGATTGAGTGTCGCCGACATTAAAAAGGATTGACATCCAATTTTGGGCACTGACTGCAACACTTGACTCAAATCCTGTTCGTAACCGAAAGAAAACATTAGATCTGATTCATCGATAACCAGATATTTGAGTTCGTGTTTGATATTCGGCAGATGTTTGGCCTCAATGTGCAAAAGGACACGACTGGGAGTCCCCACTATTATGTCTGGCGTTTCAGAAGTCATCATAGCTTTGAGGTCATCGACACGACCCGTACTTATGTCCAAAACAGTTATCTCTCGCGAACAAAATGCTGTCAATTCTTTGAAATGTTGTGTCAATTGATTACATAATTCTTTTGTTGGACTCAATATAAGAGCTCTGGTCTGTCGAGTGGTCACATCAGAGTCACAATTGAGGCCATCTTTAAGACCGAGCAGTCCGTTAAGTATCGGAAGTGCAAACGCCGCCGACTTTCCCGTTCCTGTCCTCGCTTTGGCCAAAATGTCATTTCCTTCGAGAGCCAAAGGGATGGCTTTTTCCTGGATAAGAGTGGGTTTATGCCAACCCAACTCATCGATAGCCCGAAGAAGTCTTGAATCCAAACCCATTTCATTGAATTCAATGAAGTGTTCGTCACTTTCTTCCATCTCTTCCGCCATTTTTTAGTTGGAAGTGATTTATCGGTAAAACAAATAAATTTAATTTAATTTAATAATAAAAGACAATATAAGACACGATATGAACCAAAACACATGTGTTTGTAATGATTTAACAGCACATAATCGCATGCGCTATACTATAGTCAACGCCTACTTTAAGAAGTTATTCACAAATGCTGTTATAATCTAATTATTGTTATCTAAATTCACACAATTCTAAATGAGTTGTGTTGTATTGACTATATTTTGATGCAAAATTTGTAATAAATTTATTTTATTGATGCCACCATTGGCGCACCAAGCTTATTTTTGTTTAAAAAGCCTCTTGTGAATCAAGAAAAGTGATCGGGCACACTATATAAGTCTTAACCGTCAATAAGAGACGATCTGACGGATTGTCTTATATCACTCTCTCGTAAACTTTCTCTGACTCCTCTCAACACTTATCCATTTTATTAGACTTTAGTTAAAATTCTATTAAATTAATTTTAATTATGAGTAAAATAAAAGAAATAATCAAAAAAAAATTCTTTTAATAATATATTAATATTCTTAGACAATCAATCGAGGAATTGCTTAGAATTTCTTGATTTTTTATCTAAAGAATAATCAAGGTTTAAAATGGCAAAAATCACACTTTAGATCGATTGTGTAATTCAAGTGAAACAAAATTTTAATGTTTCTTAAAATAAAACTAAAATCTAATTTATTTACATTTTTTTAAAATTTGTATTTTTTGTTTGTTTTTGTTTTTTTAACTAAAATATTTAGTTTTAGTAAACAATTTATTTGTAGAAATAGGCTGTAAATAACGAGAGGAGTAATAAACTTTGTTTTTCAGATCTATTTTATATAATTATAATTTATAATAAATCGATAATCAAAAGTCATTCTCCTATTTATAAATTATAATCAAAACATTTTTTTAAAAATCAGAATAAATAAAACCAAATCTTCAGATATTTTAATACAATTTATAAAAATAAGATTAAAACCAATATTTCGAGTAATAGTTTGAAGAAAACTAATAAAAATATAAAACATTTTTATTGGAGTCAAACAAATTTATTCTAATTTGTATTAAAAAATTTAATTAAAACTAATATAAAAGTCTGTTCACATTTGAAGCAGAATTTAAAAATATTTAATTCTCGACATTAATTTTTTTTTGTCTGAAAAATGCAAAAATTTATCTCTTATAACAAGTTTTGTTTAGTTTATGTTTTTATTTTTAATTTGTTGCAACATTTTAGAGATAAAAGCAAAACATGTAATTATAGACAGCCTTAAAGGCAAAAACAATTTACTTTCGGCTCAAATATTTTGGTTCAGCGATTATTAATTAATAAATAATCCTTTTTTTTAATAATTTTTATAATAAGCGATAATTTTCTATTAAAATCGTTTATTTAGAACTCAAACATCGCTTTGAATTCAAGTTTTTATTTTATCAAACATTGAATAAAATATTTTAATAATTCGTTGAAACGGAAAACATTTCATTGAATTCTAGACTTTAATTATAGTTTGGAATAATTTTGAGGACAAATAACTGAATCATAAATTAAACAAAAAATAATAATAAAGGCAAACATATTTGGGTTCGAGTATTGGGGGGACAATACTATACAATACTATCCAATACTACCCAATACTATCCAATATTATCCAATACTATCCCTAAATGGAAGTTCTATTTGAGTGAATGCATCGAAGAGCACATCAAAGAATAGACTGCATTGCGTTCAATACATTCAATGCTTTCAAAACCATATTTTTAGAGCTCTTTAGAGCTCAAACTCAGACTCTATTCGTGAGCGCCTCTGAAGGCAAACATAACAAAAATATCTGTAAAATCACACAAAATGTTATGTCAGCGGACAGACACTGTTTTTAAGAGTAACTCTTCAGATGAGAAGAGATATAACATTGAAAACTAAAAGCAGTTACACTCGGAATGAGTTCTCTCTTCTAAATAAATGAATCGTTTTTTGAGAAATCCTTGAAATCTATAATTAATATGTGGTTATGGGTTGTGCCATAACATGATTTTCATTGCGAAGAGCGTCACTGACAGCCCATTTAAAAAGGCTTATATACACTGTTTTCCAGTCAATTGTACGCTAAATCCAGAGCTGAACCAAACCAAAGAACAGGTATTTCAGTGACACTCCATTTATATTGTTTTTTGCTTTTCATATAAATTCTAATTCGAGTTCAAAACCGACTCATTGTTTGTCTGTTTTTCTTTCCTCGATTATTATCACCAGAAATCTGATATGAATTGAGCTCAAACTCATGCGTAATATTGTGTCTGACTGTCCAGACTTTGCCTGTGCTCTACCATAGCTATACCAGTGCTATACCAGTGCTCCACTGCTCTCAATCACGAATTGAAAGCAACAGAATATTAATAAACTAAACAAAAGTTTTTAAAAAGTGTTGAAAAGAAAATTATGCAAAACAATCAGCGGTCGGAACACTTAAACGCCGGTCTGTCCAAAGAGGAGAGACAGGAATTGGTCAAAAAGTTAACACCACTTCAATATCGCGTAACTCAGCATAAAATTACTGAAAGGTTTGTATCGAATAAAGAATTAAAGTTTTGTTTTTAATTTTAGTAATGAATTGATTGCATGTTATGATTGTCTCACAAAACCATTTGTTTTAAAATACTATAAACTTATGTTTTTTTTACAAAAATATTTAGCCTTCAATTCAAACATTCATTGCATACAAACATTAATTTACAACAATTTATCACTTAATCTATTCTTTTATTATTTGTTGTAATGTACAGACCCTTTACCGGTGAATATCTAAAACTGAATGATAGGGGACTTTATTGTTGTGTCGTTTGCGATGAAGAAATATTTTCGTCGGAAAGTAAATACGATTCTGGCTGTGGTTGGCCTGCATTTGATAATGTCCTAAACAACTGTAAAGTGAAACTTCATGCGGACGTATCTCACGGTAAGAGTTTTGACATTCACTCAAATATTTGTGTTACTCAAAGCAAAAGAGTGTTTATTAAGTAAACATAACCCACTTTTTATTAAACCATTCATTAAATTTCTTGATTGCTATGTATTTACGTTTAATTAAAATCACTTAAAGTCTGTTTAAATACTTCTTTTTAATGAACTCTTTTTATATTTGGTTTGGGGACAGTTGGCAGTAATCTATTACTATTGGCCCTTAAGTCAGATGTGGCGCGAACTGAAGTCTCCTGTGCCCGATGTGGCAGCCATTTGGGACATGTCTTCGATGACGGCCCCAAAACCACTGGAAAGCGGTATTGCATAAACTCTGCGTCTCTAAAGTTTCTGAATAAAGAGCCCAAAACTTCGACAAATTTTCACAACAATTTTGATAATTTAAGTGACGGTACAAACGATAAGATGAGACAAATCTCAAACAAGTTTTGTAATAATAATAACAACAATAATAATGACATAAACCCGAAAAAGTCGAGCCTTCATTTGACGCATAATAAAACTTTAATGGAAACACATCTTTAGTATCCATTCAAACATTTATTTCATCGAATGGTCTTTGTCTTCATTGCTCTTTAATCTATATCTGTATTTCAAGAGCTTTTCATATGTGCCACAAATGTCTATCAAATGTCAAAATTCTTTTCCGACTCATTATTTCCTTCAAATATAATTTAATGCTTTAATTCATTTGTTAAGACCTCATTTAACCACTTATTTATGTGAACCGCTATTTATATACCATTTAAAGACCGGAGTTTACCACTCATTGAGATTAGCTTTTATTATATATGATATATATCTTAAAATCTCTTTATATTAGTTTTTGTGACCAAAAAAATGAAAAATTTATTTAATTTGTTTTACAGATTTTGTGTTAGAATTTATAGCTTTTCATATGTTATTCCGTTTATTATTATTTATTATTCGTTTTAAAACCATTTATTTTTTGATTTTGTTTTTTAAGACAAAAGTTTTTATATTGAATTCAAGTGAATGTTTGTGAAGTGAAGAAAGATTTTTTCAAAATAGTCTTTTTTATCGCATTTATAGCACTTAACAAATAATAGACTAAAAGCTAAACGAAAAATCATTTATTGATTGATTGCTTTTTAGAAAAATAAAGTCTAGTCATAGGACTGTGAATCTCATTATCGAAATCTGAAAATTTTAATGAATTTTTGCTAATTTTTTCCGACTATTTATAGATATATTTAATACATATTTAAAGACTTAAAACTTGTTTTTGTGATTTCATATAATTATTTAATTAAATAATAAATAAAAAGAGAATTTAATTATTTAATGAATTGAAGGAAATTTGAAACAAAAGTTTTAGACAAAAAGAAATAAATTTCGTGTGAAATATATACTTGTATAATTTATTTTTTAAAATGACTTTAAATATAAAGAATTTCAAATTAGAAATTGTAATTTCCTTTTGTTTCCTCTAATGTATGAATAAATTTTTTAAAAGTCAAACAAAATTTTGTAAAAACATCTCTCAATAGTTTTTTCTAAAATTTGTTGAAAAATTCATTACATTTGAAGGACTTCTATCTGTTTATTCATGCGATTAATACAATTGAAAGGATCTCGAATGAGAAATACCTCAAAACTGTCATTTAATTGAATGGAATTTCCATTACATTGTAAGATAAATATCAGTGTCGTTCTTATCAAATATTTTTATCGGTTCAACAATTTCAAGGAATTAAGACATTGAAGAATACCGACAATAAGCCGACAAATTTTCAAAAAAGATATTAATATTTATTAATTATTCGTGACTCCGACCGACACAAAACAAAATCTTAAACCAATGATTGATTGGTTCTAAGAATTGTTTTAAAAATTTGGTAAAAAATATATTAAAATTTAAGACTTTTTACTTCTTTTCAATAAATTTGTTTATTCGGGCGGAGATTAACAGATGTGTTCGCTCATCAATCTTAGAGGATGTGCTCGGATATGTTTTAAATTTATTCTTTACTTTAAATTAAATATTTGTTAATCGATTCTGAAATTTATCTGATATTAATGACCGGAATAAAAACGGTAGTGAAGGAACTCATTAGATCTGATCCTAAAACCCAAAACTTCTCTAAATTAGGAGTCGAACCAAAAATATTTAATTGTCGCTAAACTCCTAATAAGGAGAGGATAAGTCATAAATTTGTGAATTTTAATGAGAATATTTTGGAGACATCAGGAAATGAATGCAATCATTCATTGGTTGAACTGACCCTCTCATACCTTCTCATACCCTATCATAAATATTTTGCTTAAAACAAGTGGTGAATACAATCATAAAGAATAAGTACTCGACTTAAGAGGTAATTGTAATGAGAATTTGCGAACAAACAAAATGTTTGCTGACATCAATGCATTCATATTAATCTCGTTATATTATACAGGGTCATATATTATATAGATTCTAGTTAGGACTTTGACAAAATAGCAAGGTACAATTTAAGCAAAATCTATTCTTATTAGAATTCATTTATATCTGATGTAATCGGAATTCCATTTAAAACAAAACTATTTCATTGATATTCGATAAATTGAGTTCAAACTTTATTCAGTATATCTTTTATTCATCAAAGAATAAACAAGGATATTTATTTTCAAATTGTTGACAAATTAGAATTTCAGTTCAATATTGAAATAGAAGACAACCATTTAAGTGGATATCAGATAACAATTATCTTTTAAAAACCAATAAATTTTGAACTTTTGTCTCTATTAACATTTTTAAAAATTATAAAATTATATAAGAAATAAGCAAGGTAGATCAATTTTAATCAATTCTTTCCATTTGTGCAAATATGAAATAAAATAAAAGTGAGATATCTTGCACATCCTTTATTTGAAAATATTTTTTAAAAAAGTAATTTGGATGTGATTTTGAGAGATTTGAATTCAACGATTATTTTCTGTCAATTATTTCTCAATCAGAGGTTAAAATCATTCATATCGAGTGCATTGACTGTTCACTTATGTGACTGCATATGTGACTATAAAATGAGTAAGTCATTGAGCAAGCATCAATCAAATTATGCAAAGTAAAAATACTATTTTTTAAAAATGTTAAAAAAAATCAATCATTTAATTAAATTCAATTAACAAAAGATTTTAAAGTTATAAATATTTAACAAATATTAGTAAATATAATATAGAATTTAAAGTTTTTTTTTTGTAAAAATGTTATTCTTATCAATACTTCATATAAAACATTAGGTCTGAGAATATTTTTAGTTTTAAATTTTTGTTAAAATTTAATTGAATTCTGTATATAATTAACGTGACTTAATATCTTTTATGTATAAACTTATAAGTTTATTACTTAAATTAATAACTTTAATAAATTTAATAAAACTATGATTTATAACTTATCTTTTATGAATAAACTTTTTATAGTTAGCCTTAATATCGCCCCCAGTCTTATCCCTTTCGGGTGTTTGACATAAATGAAAGGAATTTTATTGAAATCTTTATTTAAATCAATCGACAAATTATTTGAATAAAATTTTGTTTCAATTATTGGCCACTAATTTATTGTCTAATATTAGATGAGTCGCAGAACCAATCGATAGATTTCTTTAAACTCTCGATATTTAAGAAATAATCGATTTCTGAATTAAAAAATAATTAGAGAATTCACGATATAAGTGACAAACGTTCGGAAACGAAGTGTTCGGCATTTATTATAACCACTCGAGGGATGGGATGGTTTGCCTACTTTTCACTCAAAATATTGAATCGAATAATCAATAAAATTGAATTAAATTATACCAAAACTTTGATGTAATTCATTGAATTTGTTTGTAATTTGATTGAAGTTTTTCTTTTGTCTTTCGTTCATAACTGGAAAATATCCATTAAATCGTTTATTGAATTCTTCTTATGAAACAAATGATAAGTAATTAATAATTGAAACTCTTTTTTTCAATGGTCTGAAAGTTTGGCTGACAATGAGAACACAAATTAAAAGTTAGAGTTTTGTTAAATCACTTATGGATTTATTTCAATGTTTTTACGCCTTTTTTTTATAAACTCTTGTTTTGACAATAGGTTCAGATTATTAGACAATTGTATTCTCATTGTCTCAAAACTGATCCCACTTTCGGTCACTTTTTGAAATAAAATGATTCGAATTTCAATTTTAATGAAATGAATCAAATTAAAGACTTTTGGGTTAAATGTCTACATATAAGTTATGTCACTCATAGAAAATATATGAATGATTATGGAATATATGGGGTTAATGGACTAAACTTATAATTTTGCCCCATGCTATTAAACTAAATAATGAGCTTTGAGTTGAGACAAACTCTCACTTTAAGAAGTGGTTCCCAAATCTGTTTAATGTTAAGTTCACACAATTCTAATGAATTATTAATAACTTCTTTGGCTTTTGTCTCAACTCTGAATATTGAGTGAAAAAGTCTTATATTTTCCAAACATTTAATACAAAGTTTGTATTACAAACTTTGAGTATAATTTCAAATGAACTCAAATATTCAATATTTTATCGAAAAGTAAAGAACTCTATTATTCAGTGAATATCATTTCAGTATAATTGAGTCCAACTCTAAATCATTTATTCAATTATTTATTCCTTTATTTTAAATAAAGATTTTAAACCTAATTTTAAATGTCGTCCGACAAAGAAGAGGAATTCAAACCCAATGTGGACTTAACCTGTGCTCAGCGACCGCTCTGGTTAGTCAAAGTACCCAAATATTTGGCTAAACGTCTGGAGAGCGCAAAACCATTAGAAGAAATCGGAAGAATCAAAATCATTGCAAAGGAAACGGATTCACAAATAATTTCTTTGAATTTGTCCGAAGAAATGGTTAAAAATGAAATCTCGGATAACAAAGAAAATGAAGAATTTGTTTCAATCGAACATAAATTTCAAATCTCTTCAGTCGAGAGTCAAACCATTTCCATATTCTCAGAGAATTACGAAATGAATCAAATTTGTATTGAAGGAAGTGTTGAACAAAAGGGAGAGTTTCGGCCCATACTTTCGGAGAATTACATTACTTTAAACAAAGAGAGAGTCAAACGTCGAACCCAACCCTTGAGAAAAGTTAAACAATTGGATCGAACCGTTACTGTATTTAAGCCGACGTCGGGAAATGTCTTAAAAGCAACGAAAAAAGCCTCTCCCATCAAGAAGGACAAGAAAGACAAAGAGAGTGTCAGAAATATGCTGTTCGCGTTGTTCGAAAAGCATCAGTACTACAAAATTGGAGATTTGGAGCGATTGACTCTTCAACCCGTTTATTATCTTAAAGAAGTGTTGAGAGAAATGTGTGTTTACAACCAAAAGGGTAAACACCAATATATGTGGGAATTGCGACCGGAGTTCAGACATTACACTAAAGATAACTAAAACTGTTTCAAATGTTTTATCAAATTTTAAATTTTTCTGTTTTTTATTAAATTCTGATATTTTATGCATTATTTGAATGAATTTTAAAAACTTATTTCTTTATTTGTTATTCTTTTCTGATTAACTCATCGATGGTTTGATTCAGAGCTCGAAATATAGTAAATGATTAGTAAATTCATAATAATTTTTATATAATTATTATATAAAAATTAAAAAAGAATTTCTATTTATTGGTGTTTATAACAAAAATTAATTCAATAAATAATATAAAATTGATAAATATTTTAGTCAATAGAACTGCTAATCGATTGTCTCAACTCAATGACAGTCTTTTTGATGTCATAATTATTCTTAACTAAAGTTTGTTTTATTATTTCTTCCGAAACTTTATCGTTACTCAAAAGAAGTAGACTTATTCTGAGCGCTCTATCTCTCAGTTTATCGTTTGAAGGCATGAGATCTACCATAAGATTTTCAAAACACTTTCCCAACCGGACCATCGATAGTGTCGTCAATATATTAAGAATAGATTTAGTGGCCGAACCCGCTTTCAAACGAGTACTGCCGGTCAGGACTTCAGGACCTGTGGATACCGTTATTACTAAATCCAATTTGAGTTTAAGTTCCAAATTAGGGTTAAAACTTAAGAGACAGGTATAGGCTTTTCGATTAAGAGCCTCATAAAGTGCGCCCCAAACAAATGGCGTTCGACCGCAGGCGGCGATACCTTTCATTGAAAATATATAAAATAAAGAGAAGGGAAGAACACATTTTAGTTGACAAACCTATTACGACGTCATTTTCAGTTACGTCTTTATCCTCGATGGCAGTGATTCCATCAGTAATAGAGTCTTCTGCGCTCTCAACAGATGAGTGGACAGCTTTGAGTCCGCCCGCAATAATTCCTAAATCAAAAACATTTCATTAAACAGAAGATTAGAAATGACTGAAAACAAACCCTGAACTAAATATCGCGGACAAGAAAAAGTTGGCGGACATTCACTGGCGTCAAGTATTCCGATTCTACCACTCGTACCGCTGCCCACATAAAAGAGTCGGCCATTGTTTTTGAAGGCATCGGTTATTCTTTCAATTAATATCTCAATCGAATCGATTTGTTTTCGGATTTCATTGAAATTATTGGACTCTTCAGAAATCATTAATTCGATGCTCTCTTTTATTGTCATCGAATCCAATTTCATTGACTTTTCGTTTCTCATTTCTGTCAGTGAAAGTGATGTCGGATTCGGAAGAACTAATTGTGACAATTGTTCGTTTGTAAGCCGTTTGTCTGAACTTCCGTTTTGGAAAACATTGTTTTTAAGTCCAGAATTTTTCCCAATCATTTTGAAACCTCCCATAACTGTGTCTTTGAGAAGAACAATATTAGCTTGCACACTTTCTCTTAACTTTTGTGACACAGCTGTGGAGAAAGTCTCACTTTTTGTAAGTAGACTTCCAGTGAAACCAATTTGAATGGCAGTGTCCGCTACATTCAATCCATTTCTAAGTCTTTTAATCAAACACTTAATATCACCGACCAGTTCTTCAATGGCGATGTCGACCACTTGTTTTGCAATTGGATTTCCGGTGACCGACTGTTTGATAATAAGTTGAGCCAAATCTGCAACTTCTGCTTTGGAGGCGACAAAACTCCAACTGACCAATTCGTATATCGACTGAAGGTTCAAATGTTTTAGTATTGCATTCAATAAAACGGATTTGTTTTCATGTGTTTCCGATTCATCCGATAAATGGTTGTACTCGTAATCCTTTAGAGCCTCTCTGAGGGCCATATGAGATATATAATATCCTGAGCCCCTATCGCCTGATATTACATAAAATATATTCTTTTAGTGCATTCTTTAGTGTTTTATGTAACCTATTATCAGTAAAATACAAATGAAATCCTTTACCGATGATATGTCCGGATCCGCCAACTTTAACGGTTTTGAATCCGTTATTACCATAACAACACGAACCGGTGCCCGATATGACAATACACTTAATGACATATTTGCTGTCGTCAATACAGGCTATGAATAAGTCATTTGATTAATTACTAAGTATTTCAATCAGTGATAAATCATATTTGAATGATAACGAAATTAATGACACTTTCATAAGTGACACTTACCAAGAGCAGTTTCCGTATCGTTGCCGACCCAAACATTTTGCAAATTAGGCCAAACTTTAACCACAGCTCTACTCAAAGCCTTCAAATAAAAGTTCAAATTAATGTTTAAATTTACTCTAAAAACTATTAATACAATTAAAACACAAATAATAGAAAAAATGTCTCATATCTTATCAAATACTACATTAATATATCAATTATTTTGAAAAATATTATTTTTAGTCAAATATTCATGAGTTTAAACTTCAGGGTCATTCTTAACTTTAAATTAAATTAGAGGTTTGAGTGGTTCGAGTCTCGATCGGGAATTAGTCCTCTCGATTCCAATTGGGTTCAGTCGTGTCTCCAATTATTTAGAATATTTTAAAATGTATTTTAAAATTAATTATATTTTAAAAATATTAAAACCAATGAAAGTTAATTTCAATAAATATGATATTATTTATATATTAAATATATTTGCTTTAAATTCATATTTCAATAAAAAACATATTGAACTTCAAATAAAATGCATAAATTATGCAATTTATGTAATATATTGTGCAATAATGTGCTTGGTACTACATAACTGTATAATGTATTTTCTGTTCTCATTTAGATTTCAGTGAATTAAAATAACTTTTATTTTAAAATAATTATTATTTACTTAAACGAAAAATTTCGAGACTCGAGTCTTTTCTCGGTCTCGACCGGGAAATCCTTACTGGGAATTGATTTTGGCCTCGAGACTCACCACTACTTTAAATATATTTACTTAATAAATATGTATTTTCAGCTAAACTCAGAAAATTCTCATTAAAACAAAATTAAAATAAAATATATTTGAATAAAATTATATTTTTCATTCCAAGAATCAATACTTTTTCACTAAATAAAAGTCCATAATTTGCTTGACTACAGTTTTACAAACTTTTGTTTCTAGCAAGAGCAATTAATATTTAAATTATCTTTGGTAAAAAGCATACTTTTTTTTCGTGGTCACCAATGATCCCGGGCATTCCAATTGCAAGCCTTTCAATCGTATATTTAGATGTCTTCGTCTTAATTTCATTGAGAAATGAGTCCAATTGAGGCGGTTTTAAAAGTTTGAAGTTTGCGGCCCCAAAATGAAACCTTTTGGCGGTCTTCGGGTCATAAGTATCTGTCGGTATATAAATGGCGACAGTATTTGTGGCACCGCTTTCTATGGCTAAAGACATCTTCACATCAATTAATCAAATAAATCAAAAGTTCTGAAACTATAAATCAAATAAACATAAATAGTGTTCAACTAATGAAAGTCATATCACAAACTGTTGAGAATATTTCGTCTCAATTGGAGTGGAATTTCTAATCAACATTTGGTTTCTAACAGAAGAAGACTGTGAAGGCTATAAACACTTTTCGCGTATTTTATCTCTATTTTAATGATTGGTTACGTTTGCGATTTTACTCACTTTCAGTACTAATAATAGTATTAATTCAGACAATTCTTTGATTCTTTAGATATGTTTTTAACTTTAATTCTCATAATTTTTTGTTTAAATCCTTTATTTGACACAAAATTGTAAGAAATTGTAAGAAATAAGGAATTCTTTTGTATAATTGAAAAAATAAATTATATTTTATTTTATATTTTAGAGAAGTTTTTGCAGAAATTACTCTTTTTTTTAATCATTTAATTAAAAAGAGATAAATTTTTAAACTTATCGCTCAAAACCTATTAATTTTCCATTTATTGACAACTTTTTTATTGAACACATTTTTGATTTAATCCATATTCTGATAATAATTGAAAGAATTATTAAATGTTTGTTTTCGTTAAATTTGAGGGCAAAAGATTGAAAATAACCTTGATCTAATCAATTAAAATCAAACTTGAACCAAATTCGTATGAAATATATGTAATACTTCAGTAAATAATATGAATTGCGTGAGAAAATGTCATTTTGTTTGAATTCTCGGTAGAGTTCAGACGAAAATCAATTTTTTATTTTTAAAGAAATAAAATAATTTGAAATATATTTATTAATATCTATCAGTAGTTATACTTAGATCTATAACTACTCCTATTGACGTCTCATACTTTGGTAAAACATATTATGTTATTTTAATTAACACAATATATCCCTGGATTTCAATAAATTTGAAAATTATAGTCAACTGATTTGAATGCAAATATTTCAATTTAGAAAATTATCGATAGAATCAATATCTTTAATTAAACAAGGTTAATCAATTTGTCGTTTACCTCTTTATTCAGGAACATAGCAATAACAATAGACCTAGCTAAATATCTTGTTTTGTAAAATTTGCTATTTCACTTAAATAATCAAGGTATTTCGTAAATTTAAAATTAATATTATAACATAAATTAACAAAATTAATTTTATATAATCTAACAAAGGACAGGTGAATTAATGCTTCCCTGATTACATAATTTAAGCAATAAATCTAGCTAGTACAATCTATACAATAGAATAGAGTCTATTCTATTCAATAGAAGATAAATATATAAACATCGGAATAGTTTTAAATAGTTTTGAGTCTTTGATTCTGCGCTTCAAATGACTATTAATTGAGAATATCATTGAATATCAAATTATTCAAAACTAAGAATTTGTTATGAATTCGAGTGAATTTCGAGTTGTCATGACTACTGACTACTGACTTTTACATGAATACTAGCAGTTCAGTGGAATTGATCTCATCCTATAGCATAGTATCTTGCTCAATATTAATATAATATACACATTAATATTTAGTGATCAAAATATTTGCAAATAATTGTTTAACTGATTATTATTATGTATTACTGGAAGATATGTTTTATTACAGTTTTATTGTATGTCAATTACTTTTCACACTTGATTTTGGCCAAACTTATTGAGGGCGAGTTAAACACCAAAGAGGTAAACCATAAAACTCGGAATTTTCAGTATTGGAATCGCTCTTAATTTTTATTGTCGTTTTCCTCCACTTTTTTTTATTCTTGAATTTGTTTTTACTGTTATTTTGTTTTTTATGATAACTAAGAATTGTTAGATTAGACAAAGTTTTAACCCTTTTTTCTGTACTAATTGGCGCTCAATTCTTATCTTTGACTGATCGGATTCGTTAATAGAACTGGGTGTTTCTCACCAGATTCTGTTTTTTATCTCAAGACGGAGTCTTTTCATATGACGTCTCATATCCTAAAGTGAGTATCATTTTTTTAATTGGAAAATATCTAATTAAATAATATTTAAAACTTACCTAGAACTATGCCCCACAAAATTTACTGCTCTATTTTGACGCTCAGTGGCCATCGGTTTACAAAAATGAATCCAAAGTAATAAATATTTTTTGAAAATTATTGGAAATTAAACTAAAACTGAAAATATAATTATTTATCTTAATTTGTGGTAATAGTCGTGCGCTGACAAACAGGACGTATTACCCGATCAAAACAACCAAATTATTAATTTGACAGAATTCAACCAAGATTATAAGGCAACTCATGCGTCCGGTTGTAAACTATATACGGAGAGCTATGATAACAACAGTGAGTGGTATCGTTGCGTTCATTACAGAAAGTTTCACTCATATCGTGAGCGCTGGTGGTTTATTGTCCTCGATAACTGTCAATCACAAAAGGTATTCCATTTGAATTCACACATTTTCCTGAGAAAAGTTTTCAAATATATTTTATGATATCATATGATTGAATGATTGATAATATGTTGTAATTTATCAAAACATGAGGTAAATGACACTCTTTTCAGGGATTGAAATTGAAATACAAGTTTAATATGACTTCTTCTAAGAACTGCACTGAACCGACTCACGAGATATAAACATTTCGACCACAAATTCGCACTTTTATTTATATATTGTTTACCACTTTTTTTTGGCCAAAAGGGATACAAAAGGAATGAAATCAAAACAAAATATATATAACTTTTTAAATGATATAAATTTTAATTTATTATAAAATTATTGTATTTTTTTATTAAATTTATTTTTAAATACAAAACAATGATATAATAAAAACACTGTCGAGGAGTGGACTTCACATTTAAACGCATTAAAATG
>JAQIXI010000476.1:0-23050 GCA_034700165.1 Galumnidae sp. Gr-Ori-00277
TATTCCTTGATAATTTGTTGATTAAAACTTATTTTTTGCCAATATTTAATTTTTTCCGGGTAATCCCGAGGGCTACCAAGTGCTCCCTTACGCTACAATATTGTGTGGTTACTTTCTCGCTGACCCTGTATATATACTTGCTCATTTATATAATCATTGATGTTTAAAAAGCATTTCAATTTATAATATGATTTACATTATTCTTAAGTTACAGTTTTTTTCAGAGCTATTAATCTGTGCCTTATTTTATGTGTTCTTAAGATTTGTTAAGTTTTTTCATATAAAATGATTTACACATATTTTTTAATAAATTGAACTTGTAAACTTTTCATGGAAAATATTCATTTAATTTACATTTTATTATAACATAACTATTAAAACACTTCCCTCTCGTCCTCTCCCTCTTGGAAAATGTGTTGAAAAGGTAACTTTTAATGACTAGAATATATCTCTTTAATAGAAGTGTGAGATATTTTTCAAATCAATTTTTAAGAAAATATTTGAATATTATTTTTTTGTGGAATAAATTTTATTTAATAAAAATAATGACTAAAAGGAATTTGTTTAACATTTTGCAGATATTTTTACGTTAAATCGAATTTCATATTTAGTTTTATCGTTAAATATATTCAATGAACTTTTGATTTATGTCTCAAATTCTTAGACATATTTCTCAGACACAAAAAATATATTATAAAAACCGGAGTATAACTGAAAAGAATAAATAAATAAAAATCTATTTTTTCCTTACATTAAGACTATGTCTGAAATATATGTTTTCCCTTTGAAATCAATGGACTATTAATTGAATTTCGAATAAAAAGAAATTCAATCAAAATTATTAAAATACTTTTTTATCTAACCTAGAATCAATTTAAATATGATTTTACTTGAACACAGACCTAAATCTAATAAGCTAACTTAAAAATAAAATTCAATTTTATTTTTAAATTTACACTTTTATATAACAATTTGTTAATTAATTGAGAGATAATTAAAACTAATTGGTTCGAGGAAAAAAATCCTAAATGGGTAAATTAGCAAGTTTATTAAAAACAAATAACTTGGTCACTTTTATTTAATGAGTAGTTAATATTTAAAGTTATCTTAATAATTAGTGCTTTTATTTAATTTTGCTTGGCAATTAATCAAATAAAAATTGTAATAACATATTGATCTAGATTCTTAAAATTACTTTAAAATATCCTAGATTCTATTAGAAATATTTCATAAAAAGTTACTAGCTAAAATAATATATATATCTAGTAAATTTAATTAAAACTACAACTCATATAATAATTATTATACAGAAATGTTGCAATTTATCCTTGATAAAATATAAGTTATAATTAAGATATGAGCTTGCTTCATAAACTAAACAAGGCTTTCAACAAATATGTTAGACTAAACAATTTGACAATTCTCAAATGAATTAGCAAGTTTGTTGCCCAGCAAGCGATGCTCTTAGACATAATTCATTAGAGGGTAAACTAATTCAAATTCGTAACGAAAAATCCAATTCACTTAAGTCTAGAAAAATCCAATTTTCGTTTCCCTATCTCTCATTCATATTTGAGCGAAACAGTTGTCTGTGCGTTGAGTTTATGAATATTAAACGTTTTGCCTCCAATCGATAGTCTATTGGCTCTCATCTGACAAAAACCCACTGAAAATGCAAATTGAAATGAAATGTACTTTCAGTCGGAGGTTCTCTCGTAGGCTATATTTCAAAAACATTTTTCCACGGCTACTGATAACCTGAAAACTGTGTTACTATTCTATTACTTGTGCTCCATTCATTTAGTAGGCATATATCTCTAGAGTTAAACTTTGCATGCTTATATATTTAGGACATTTTTGGATACTTTTTGTAAAAACTGTAATTAAATTCTTGAAAAATATATAGTTTTACAAAACAATAATAAATGTTTAACTTTTGTTGATATACGAGTGAATAGAATTTAATTTGTATTTAAAATTAATTTTCAAGTTTATTAATTTAATTTTTATTTGCTAGATCATTTTTTGTAGATAAACTTAAGTAAATAATATAAGTAATTATAATTTTTTTGAAGATTTTTTACCCTGTTACTTGTTTTACATTGAGTAGTATTTATCATTTACCTTGTTTATGATACGTACTGAATGGAACCTACCCTTCAAACCTTTCCCTCTTTAATAGCCTTACAGTCCTCGCAGTCTATTTGAACATAAATTTTTAGTGAATGAAAACGCTTTTCCTCTAATAGGACAGACAGTAGGAGCGGACATAAATCTGACCCAAGAGAGAGAAAGAGAGGCCTACCATAAGTACTGTCAAAAGTATATAATTTTTGTCAAACCTTTGTTTTTCTATATAATACTGAAAGTATTCAAAAATTTTTGCAAAATTTGTTTCTAAAGATTGTTATCGAAACTCATTTCTCACGAAAATATCATTTCTTAAGGCATTCATTGCTTTAATCAAATTTCTAGTCCCGAGAAAAAACATTATTATTGGAGATAATTGTGTTTGATTAAAGTCAAAATATTGACTCTAGTTAATTATAAGTGGGTTCATTGTAAACATTACAGGAATTTACCTGACTTGATATCATCAGTGTGAGCAAGGGCAAACAATTATCTAATAAATAGAGTGACAACAATTCAGAATCACTCATAGAGAGTGAATAACTTCCTTGTTCAATCAAGTATTTATTATATAAAAAAGAAATTAGCCATTAAGTTAATGACCAAGTATAGAATTTTACTTTAAATTTCTCAAAGGAATGATGAGTTCATATAAATAAATGTCAAAATATTTCGCAAAAAAATTTATGATAAAAATATCATTGAATTCATTACTGAAATTACATTTAAAAGTTTGAAAAAAAGAAGTTTTTCAAAATTATCTATCAATTTGATAATCACGTGACCAACGACTCTCCTATTTATTGAAGAGAAATATGAATATTCAACTCATATGACGTGTTTTTCTGCTCTAATATTATATAAATTTTTTTTATTGATCACTCAGATAGTGGTGTGCTTTAAGTGCTGTACATTTAAGTCAATAGTGAATAAACGATTACCACAAAACCTAATAATAGTATTATTTTCTGTCATTATTTCAATTGTTTCTACATTTGCTGTCATTTTCATCGGTAAGTCTTTTGAAGTCACGAATCGTTAGAATAAGAAGAAACAAAAATTCTATATTTGACTTTTCTTTGTCTTTTTTGAGTCAATAAAAATTTAATTGCTCATTTAAAGTCCTTAAAATTTTGTTAAATAGTTTATATTTAGAGATAATTAATTATCGACACATTCTGTATATATATAAAAGTTATAACTAATTTAATAATTTGAATTAAAAATCACCAGATTACTTTTTTATAGTTTGAATTAACATGCAAAAAAAATTAATGATAATTAATAAAATAACTGTTATCATGTTTCTTTAATTAATTAGCTAGGGCACTTACTTGATTGGTTAGTTATTTGATAGTTATATAATAGAGAACTGAATTTAATTCACTTAATATTTATACCAAGAATAGTATGAGTTCTAAAGGATAAAAACCTCATTAAAAGACAGGATATTTACCAGACAAACATGGTCATCCCAAAAAAGAAACATAATTGTTTCCATAAGTGAACCATTCATTAAACGGGTGTTCCCTTTATTTCTAACATTTAATAATTGATTCCTTTTTTCTCTCTCTCTCTCTATTCGTCTCATATCAAGTCTTAATACACTTTGTATTTATTCATTGATTTTTATTTTATTTTTCATACAATTCTTGTTATTTAAGTGTTTTTATATCTTCATTACATATCGAGATCTTTAAACAACCCAATGGTTAAGGCATTCATTTTTTTTGATTGAATATGTAATTAACGCCCAAATATAATATAGACATTAGCCTCACTTGAAAAAGCAGCTTGCTTATAATCTTATACTCTGTTATTTTAATTATTTCACTTAACTATCTATTTGTTCGGAGAAACATCATTTGAATAAATAACTAATAATAATTATGAAAATGACCCGTCTCTTTGATCGATAAATCACTCTATGAGTTATTGCCTTATCTCTTTTGTTGAATATTATGCTTGCTACTTTTTCGACACTAAGGGGTTAGAATCAAAATTGCCTTTTCTTTCTTATTAAACATATTTTTAATTAAATATTTTTTTTTTGGTTTTCCAAAGGAATTGACTATAATTTCAATGACTGTCTGAATGACTGTTCGGTTAATAATTAAAATATTCATTGAATTCATTTGCTTTTCATTTGAGTTTAATTAAGTTTTGCAAAAGTTTTTTTTTCTTCCTTTGATGAACTAGTTAAACTTGTTAACATACAGAGGCTATATTAGCAAATAATTATCCTTATCTCTATTATATACTATTTTGATTGATCATGATTCTCTAAGAGGTTAACCATAATTAAATAAAAATATATTCAAAATTCATTTGCAAACTGTAATTACAAATAAACTTTTATAGGAATTATTATTAATAAAATAAAATAAAAACCATCAGTGTCATTTAAAGTTAGCTTATCATAATAATTTATCTAGTTCATATTTGAAGAATTCCTTAATAAGGGTATGAAATAAATAAAATATTAGGATTTTATTCCAAAATTAAGACTTTATTACTTCAAAATTGTATTTTAATTATTTCTCTAAAGAACTAAAAACATGATTTCATCAAAAACTTTATTTAAATGTTTTAAGAAGAGTTCATAAATTATATTCAACAGGAATTTCCCATTTCAACCACTTCTTTTTCGGACAAATTCGTGGGTATACTATGTAAAGTGAGCAAGCACATTGAACTTATATCATTAGAATAAGCGAGGAAAGTTTTAAAAAATATTAACAAAATAGTTATGATATATAAAATTGACTTTTCTTTTGATGATTTAATGTAAACAAAAATAATAAAATCGACTGAAAAGTAATGACTGTATCTGAAATTAGTACTTGGTCAGTGCATTCAGTAATTATATTTAACCCCCTGTGGCTCAATGAGAATCCTTCAATATAATATTTTTATCAAGCTCAAAAGTATATAACATATTTACAATATATAAATGACATTTAAAATTATCTAGCTAGATTCTAGCTGTTAGATTCTAGCATATTAATACTTTTCTCAGGCAATGAGTCATTTTTTACATTCAAATTATTTATATTAAGGCAATGATTATAATCAGTTTGTATTCAGTTCTTCAGTCAGTGTTTAGAAAATATTTTCATTTGAATATCAAAATAAAACTTTAAAAGATTAGAGACTTTTCACACATTATTTCATTTATTTACGAATCGGTTGAGCACTACCTCAGGTCATATCGTTTGCAAACATTTCTAGACCAGTGCTTCTCATTTACCCCAAAATAATTTTTTCAAATTCCAATGTATGATATGTGACATTTAGCAAGCACACTAAACATATTTAGACTGAGTAAGGTAGGTATTAATATTTATTAATAGAATAAGTTATGATTCATAACTTATGATATAAAGATTGGATTTTACTTTTAATAACTTTATGTAAACAAATCAATTCATTAAAACTTATTGAAAGATTATTATCTTGGTCAAAAATGTAATGGTTTATCTGAATTTAGCTCTTGGTCAAAAGATTTTTATCAGTGCATTCAGTAATCTATTTATAAATATTAACAAATATTTCATTCCCTTTGGCTCAATGAGTGGCTCTGTCCTGGACTGATTCAACTGCCTCTTGGTCATTTTTGTTAGGAATAAGAAAAGTTATCAGGAATATAAACGCTCAAATAAGGGATGACAACTATTTATCGTTTGATTTGTAGTATATTTTTGTTATCTTTTTTTGTGCACATATCATGAATTAGAATAAATTAGAATTAATCTTGCTCATTATGCATGCAATTTATAAGGACATCAAGATAATTAGCAAGGATATTCTTAAAACTGTCAAAATATTTTGTTGTTGTTGAAATAAATATAATATAAGGATGAGATTAAGTTGCATGAATATTTGCTAGTTCAACTTGAACTCTTTTGTCAGACAGAGTATTCTTAATAAAATTGTTCTTGTTATAAATTATTCTTGGCATTTTTTTGCGGGTATAAACAAAAAAAGGCATACATTAAATCATTGAAACTACGAAAGCGTATCGAAAAAAATATAATTTATATTTTTGGTGATTCACGTCCTTACTATGAGGTCCAGTCCTACCATTCCTACCATTCCAGCGCTCAAAACGAATCTAAAAATATGTTTTTAGTTTAAACTATTTGAAGAAAACTAAACATGAAATGAACAGAACTGTACAGAACTGAACAGATGTTGAATTCAAACCGAAAAACTATTCGATAAGTTTTTCATCAAAAAGTTTTGTCGACTTTTTGTTTGTTTTTAATGAAATTTTTTTGATTGAATTTAATATATCTTTAATTTAGTTTCTTTTTTTTGTGACAGTTCTTACTTAAATTACAACCATGCTCCATTTTTAGTGTTTTCTCTTTAGAACACTATTTCGTATAATTGTAGCAATAATTTAACAAGATCACTATATTTTAGCTTGATAAAAAAAGAATTTTATTTTACTTATAATTCATTTTTTATCTAAACTTTAATACTTATCGATAAGTATTATCTTTACTAAAATCATTTTTATTTTTAATTTTAGCATGCTCATTCTGCTTAGAAATTACAATTTCTTAAGTCCCGAATGAATACATTTGAATAAATTGTGTTAAACACATTTTCACTTAATCTTATACTATAAATTATCTAGCCAATAAATATTGGAATTTAGATTAAATAATCATTAAATTAATATACAGTTCTTTTTTTGAAAAACTACCCTCACACAACTGAAAGGCACTTTATCTAATCAGTGATAAGATAACATTTATGAACTATAAGGAGAAATGAACTTTATGGTCCAACACTCAAAATTCGCAACAAGGGCAACCACCAAGCTAGATACTATTTAAATTTAACCAAGCTTAAATTAATCAAAGAAATTTTCGACTTATACCACTTATATTGTCTTATATTTAATTTATCAAGTTAATTGTTTTTAATCTAGAAAGATTAATATGGTTTATACTTTAAATTAAGAGTAGCTTGGTGATTCATTGGTGGATATCGTGAGAGTGTCGCGGAAATAAAGTCAAGAGAAAAATAGAAATAAAACCAAATAAGAAGTGAAAGAAACTGTTAATGAAATTAAATTTCCTGTTCTTCGCGTCTGACGAACAGAACTAAACAAAAAGTGAATGAATTTCAAAGAAAAAATAAAATTATAAATAAATTATAAGAATTAAATTATATTTTGATGTTTGCCTTCGCTTTAATACTCCTCTCTCTAAGTATTTCCCTTTTCAGACACACGTCTGTACTAATAGTCTCTTAATATGGATTTTTTGTCTGCCCTTAGAATTGAGTAAATTATTTGAAAAGAGGATTGGGTTGGGTTTTGTCTATTTTTTCTTATTCCTGTGCTTCAGACAATTAACATTTGTTTAACACACTATTCTGTGCTGAGATTTAGTGACATTTGCTTTTAATTCAAATTTATTTATACGTATTTTTTGAAATACAAAATCTAAAAATACTTTTCTTTTACTTTTAAAATGAATTTTTAATTTTTGCTTTTTTTTACAATTTTTACTAAATAATATCATCTTGCAAAAAGTAGATAAACTTGCAGAAAAATATGACTTTGGTTCTATTATGTAATAATTTTACATAATAAGTAATTTTGAGCAAGGATAAACTTACCTAACCAGGAGCTAATCGGATTACACATAAATAGATACTCTGATATATTATTAAATATATCTTGTTTAATTCATACTGAAGGTCACCAAACTCTTTTACCGCGCTTTATATCCAAGATAAAAAAAAAAGTTGCCGATAAAAATAGCTATCATGAATAAAATGTATTTAAAGCATAAAAGAAATAAGTACAGTTTAAACTTAAGCTAGCTAGATTTAACTCAATAATATTATCAGTAATTTTAATATTCTTAAAGCTCTTCACTGAAGAGTATTCAGTGAACCTAACATTAATAAATTAAACCAAGGACATAGACATGGTCATTTCCAATATAAGGCCTCATTGTGTATTCAACAAGGTGTATTTCATTAAGATATCAGAGTATCTATAATGTGATATTCAAGTAATTTAAAGACTCATAAATTTTAAGATTAAAATAATAGATTAACATTGAATTAGTAATTTTGAACTAGGTTAATCTATTTACGAACTAAAACTTATTAATTTGAAGTAAATTTTTAACTCTTTTTAAGTGAAACATTTTTTTTGAATGAATATATTAGTTAAATGCCTATTTAAAAAAGTATCTTGATAAAAAAATCATCTTAACCTTATTCTCCAAATCCTTTACTTAAAGAATAGATTTTTTTTTTGTTTTACCTTTTTTTTCACGACCTGTAACTTTTGTCAACTATGAGTGACAGTAATTCTCATTAGAGTCTAATGAATATAATCTTGCAAATGTATTCTAGAAAATTCTTGAGACAAGAATTAATTATCTTTTCCTTAAGAATGGCTGACGAATGAAAAAAATGGATTTTTATTCTTATTTTTTTAAAGAATTTATTTTAAAGGATTTTCAAACTGTAATTAATTCAAATTATCTGCTATTTTTAATTATCATCTTATTTATGCTTGGTAATTGTGACAACAATTCAACAATTAATGTCTTAACAATACACAGGGTGTTCACATTTTACTAAAGAAAACGTTCCTGGTAAATATTTCATCAATTAAATCGTAAAAAAACCAGTTTTTGATTAATTACAATAAATGTCATTTCAAAGTGTTTTGAATAATGGAAAAAAATATGATACTGCTAATTTTCATTCCTAATTTAAGTATAGACAGTTTTGTTATTTAACACTCCCATGGATATCCCCCCTCTCTTCAATGAATGCTTCTTAAGGAGAATTTTATTCAAATTTTATTATCTTTTTAATGGATTTTTGAAGTGATTTTTATTATGTGTTAGAAAACAAGATATTAGTGAATAAAATATTCGTTGAAATTCTCGAAAAAATTGTTTTTATTCAAATGAATAATTATTTGCTCACTCTTTCTATTTTTAGTGAAGGAATTCTTTAAAATTTTTGAAATTCATTTTCTCTACTTTTCTTTCGTTTTTTTTTGGTTTAACTTTTTCTTTGAGGAAATATTTATTTAAATTTATTCTTAACATCAAAAAGAAATGAATAAAAAGATTTTTTAAAGAAATTATTTTAGTTTTTTTGTTTCGCAGAAAACTATACCCAAAATATATTAATTATTTATTAAACAAATTATTTCAAACAAAAAAATATATCTATGAATATTCAAAAAATGTTCAAGGCAATTTCCTTAATTTATCTTTCATTTAACAATGTTATCACTAAACAAAAGAACAAGTTCAAAAATTCATAGCTTGATTTAGAAAAACAATTAAATTTAACAATAAATTAGCAAATTTTATAATAATCAGCTTGGTAATTAATAATTCTGATAAGTGTAGTCAAAATTGTTTTAATAAAACATTATTATATATAAGCTTATCTATCTGAGCAAGCTAAGTTTGTTGGCTTCAATTAGCGAATTAACTGAATTTATCATTTTATTCACACAAAAAAAGGACTTTATTTCAACCAATAATTAATTGGAAACTATCTATTATTGCATCTAAAATAAATCAGTAGAATCTGTTCTTGCAATTCAATTAAATTAATTAAAAAAAAGAGAGAGTGAATTGTTAGCCCCACTAAACACTCGTAACGTAATCATTGAACAGATTTCCATCGAAAACACTATTTATGTCGAAAAAAGGCTTCAGAAATGCCTTTTAAAGTACTGAACTCGTATTCACTTCCATTCACTCCTTCGTTATTAAGCCGTAAAAATCCCACATTTGATTGAAATCCCACTCGAAGTATGTGTTTCGCCTTTTTGTGTGGAAAGCCTTTCGAGATGTGAATGAATTTTTCTGTATTTAAATGATTGAATGCCTTTCAATGAATAGCTTTTCTAACGACTAAAACAACACATTTGTGGGCATACCTTCTGTGACACCACTTCTTGATTGATATGAATCATCAGTTTTACCATTTTCATGCTCTTCAACATTTTTTTTCATGACCAAGGTCACACTACCAAAAAAAACTGTTTAAACTCTTTTTATTTTTTTCAGCATGATAATTGTTTTTATATTTTAAATTGATTCTATTTAAAAAGAGCTAGGTTAAACTTTCTTATAGTTAAAGTTTTAGTAAAGAATTCCTGTTAAGTAACTGTTTTATCTAGATACAAATAGTCTACTTTGGTGATAAAACATTACAGCTTGGTTATTTAGCAGTTAAATGACATGTCTAGCAAAATAAAAAGTACCTTGTTAACACATGTTTCTTAGATATATCTTGTAATATAAACTCATCCAGTTTAAGTATCATCATATTAAAGTTAAGAATATTATATCAAGATCTTTTTAAAAAAAATATCAGAGCAATTGAAGGACAGATTAAGTATAAAGAAATTTAATTGAATGGGTGTACATTTAATTTAGCATGTACATTTCATTTGTATCATCAAATTTGTATCAAATGTTTTATCATTGATTTCTATCAAAATTTATTTTATGTTATAAAAAGTTAAAATGTAAATCAAATAACTTATCTGATTGAGCTTGTCAAAATTAGCGACTTCAACTGTCAAAATAATTTAAATCCACCTCAAAAAATAAACTAAGCAAGCTCTTTTCATTAACTAATATTCTTAATAAAATTCTTTAAAACCAGTACTTAAATAGAAAATATTTTTTACATTCGTTTACGTAATCGCGATCTCTCTCTCTCTCTCTCTCTCTCTCTCCTCGAATAAAAAACGTCTTTTCATCCATTGAGGGGTAAATTAGAAATATTGTGTATTAGAATGATTGCGAAAGTTGTCTCTCCCATTCTACCCATTCTCTGGCTGTGCACACATACACACACTCACGCACAGCACAAGCATCCGATGCCCTTCGCTTCCAAAAAGTGAGCAATTGTAGAGTCGAGTGCAATACCCTTTCGTCTGTGACTTTCGCCGGCATTTTGAGGCCATCGAGTGCTAGGAATAGCAATAGTAACACTCTATGTATTGATGGTGTGCTTAACATACCAGTGCCAGTGCCTGTTCCACATACAATCATATCTCTTTACTCACTAATTGAAGAATCTTGTTCATTAAGGCTGTCATTTTGATTCAAAACATTGTCCAAGATAATGTTATAACTTTAGTTTATTAAATGCTCTAAAATAGTGTAATAAGTATGGAAAATGTGCCCTTGCTCAATAAACAAAATTTATTAGTAATGTGTGTTTAGTGGAGTTCAATGATATACAAATAAAGTATTTTTATAAGTTTTTGTTTTTTATTTGAAGTGAAGTAATGACTGAAACACTGAAAGACTGACATTCCTTCACAAACTCTGATCGAATGCTTTCCAGTAATAAATTGTTTAGTATTTGAGTCCTTAATACTGACATATTGTCATCTTTTTTCTTAATAAATTTGAAATTATACCTTTAAACTGGTGGCAAGGACATGCTTAAAGAGCAACTTGTTAACTTGTTAGAAACTTTGTAAGATTCTATATAAGATTATAAATGACCTCAAAGTTTGTTACTTTCATATCGAAGAGAAAAAAAAGTGTTTCCAAAGAAAAGTTTACTTAAAGTTTTACTTAAATTCATAGACATATGGGGTATTCATTGCTCATTGCTCTAGGTATATAAAATAATTGTGTAGGATATCATATTCCAGTTAGAATTTATAGGCTCTAAAACAGGTTTTTATTTCACAATGAAATTCAAGAATTCATATGAATTCCTATGAATTGCTTTTTCAAAGTCCTGTTGAAAGTCCACTGAAATTCCGATCAAATTATTGTTAAACTAATGTTTTTTTTAAATATGAAATTTGTTTACAGAAAAACGTTTTATCATACGGTTTCTCATTTCAATGCATTGCATTCAAAAACTGTTTGATTTGTGTTTCAACTAATCATATCTGCAATTTTCATCAAGGCACATCTCACGTCTACACTAGTCTGGGTAAGTTCTAAGACTTTTCATATCATATTTCATATTTTATTGAATTTATATTTTTAATTAAATTAATTGAAACAAAGTATTAACAATCGTTACAATCAAACTTAATTGTTAACTTAGTCAAGTGATCTTGATTAATTTGTGCAAGGCTTTTAAGCTAGCAGAAAACTAGTTGCTCTTCAAGTTTATACAATTTTTAATATATTGAAAAGTGTTTTAAACTCATTTATATATGGATTTATAGAATATTTTAATCATTTTATGACATTAAAGTCATTCAACGGAATGAGCCAAAGGGTATTTACTGGATTCAATGACCAAGAACATGTATTGATCAAGGTCTATTTTCAAGTAAATCATTATATTTTTATAAATTTGATTTCTTCTTAAATAACATAACTATGAATCATAACTCTCTTATTAATAAATAATTTCCTTGCTTATTTTAATTATATGAATTAAGTTAAATTTAGCTTAACAAATTTTCAACATGGTAAAGTTAAATAATTAATTTTCCAACTATTAATTTATAGAATTAAATTCAATTGAAAAATAATGTCTTTATTTGAAAAAACAATTCAATTATTACTAAAAATAGATATTTAGAAACTTTGTTACTATCGTTAAATTGGTTTAAAATTGATCTTGCTTGAAATCTTTAAATTCTACTTTTACTTAGTCGAATTACCAGGAACAGATACTCATTGACCGAAAATAATCTTATCATTTCTACTTTTTTTTCCAAGAAAGAGACCAAGATCATTATATTGAGCTAATACATATAAAATGTTTATTTCTTCGATTTTCATCTAGGAAAATATTTTCTATTAATATAACAAGTATGATTAAAAATAAAAATAAAGTACCAACATAAATCAGTTTGACTATATATGCCCTTTTAAAAAGAATGATCATTGAAAATTTTAATCCATTTATTGCTTGGCAACACAATTATTAAATTTTTTATTTCAAAACAAAAAATTCAATTTCTATGCTTTGAAGCGATGGTCGATATTAACTTTACTTGTTTTTTATTAAATTGTTATCATCTTGGTGAAATGTAGGATTTTTGACTCTATTAGGCAAAAATCTATTCATTTATAAACTATTTAAAACCAATAGTATTAATAATTTATAAGCTATAAATCTTTAATAAACAAGGTATATTTAACATAAAAATTCGTTGAGGCGAATACTCCCATAAGAGTATTAGCATATTATTAGTACTTGCTAGGATGATTTTTATAAAAAAAAAGATT
Organism: Galumnidae sp. Gr-Ori-00277; assembly: GCA_034700165.1. Taxonomy (NCBI): domain Eukaryota; kingdom Metazoa; phylum Arthropoda; class Arachnida; order Sarcoptiformes; family Galumnidae; species Galumnidae sp. Gr-Ori-00277. The sequence continues at coordinate 13,362 of JAQIXI010000476.1, forward strand.
AACCTTTAAATTTTAATACGATTCAAACTTATGGTATTATCAATGAAATCACTTCAGAATTGGGTTTAAACTTAAAGTTACAGTTTTTTTGAATAAAAAACTAATTTTTCATTCGATAACATTAGAATCCATCGCATTCTTGAATTTAATCAATTAATATAAGTTTAATTGATTACATTTATCAATAGCTTGATATAAGTTGTCAAGTAGAGTATAATCAACCGTCTAAATTTACTAGATCAACTTGATAAAAATAATTAATACGGGGCTCATCCTTAAAAAATTCGTGTGCTTTGAGATAAAGTTCACTTAAAAATATATATTGAATTCGAAATTAAATAAATTATTAATTTCTCAAAATAATTGACTAACCTTGCTTATCCATAAAAGAAATGGATTTATTCAATTATATCAGATTATAGCCCCTAGCTATATTGCTCAAGAATTAATTTTAGATAATCATTTTGCCTATCTTAATTAGCCAAATAGTGAAATTGACTTGTTAAATTGTTCATTGATAACTTTTTTTTAATGCTAAAAACTATAACATTTTATTTGAGTAATATTAGATAAAATTATCATGGCCAGTAGTTATTTTTTTATTAATTTTTTTCAAGACTATTCATGCTAATTTTTTTAATTGACCACCTTGGTTACTATTTAAATCATTATAATTGCAAATATTCATTGAGTTTTACTAATGATGTCTTGGCTTTTGATCTAAACGTCAAAAGAAAACAAACATTGAATTACATTAAAAACCGATTGTTTTTTAAATAAATTGGTTGTTATGACAACCAAATGATAATAAGATATTAAACGAATCCTCAGAATCGCCACTCAGTCGTAATATAATTACAGCACAGAATAAAGTCATTTCGTTTACATTTTTATCTCGTGCTCTCATTTTTTTCTCTCTCAGTGTTTAAAAACCGAAATCAAATGAACGGAAAAAAAATTCAAATTCAAAGTCTAATTCGTGATCTAAAACAAAGGCCTCACAACGAGTGCTGTGCCGGAGCTCTGACGAGAGGGGATAGCAATTGGGTCTTTCATATGTCATGAGCTGTCATTAATGACTTTTTTCCACCACAAACAAACTCTTGGAGAGCACACACACACACACACACACACCACATACTTTCATTAGAACAATGCCACCAAGCTAACTTCTTTGAGGGTGGGCATACAGCTGCATCCTGGTTATTCATTCCAGGACAACATTATAGATAAACACATTAATTTGCCCAATCTATCTAATTTGCATCTGCAAGAATCGATTCATTTAACTTTGAGCCAGCTAAAATAACAATTGATAAAGAATTTTTAATATACAAATGAAAGTTCACTTCTAATTAATACTTAAATAATAGCCATTAAAGGCTACCTTGGTCATTCTTATTGTTCGACAATTGTTGAGTGATGTCAGTAAGGAATCATCGGTTTCTCTTCAATGTATATAAGAGAGTGAATACAAAACAAAATTCCGGTTCACTCACAACAGCGCTCTAACCATATATTTGCATAATTTTAGTTATTTCCCTAAAAATAGTAGTTTTACTCTACGGTACAGTTCTCTCTCTCTCTCTCTCTCTCTCTCTCCTCTCTCTCTCTCTCTCTCTCTCTCATCACTCATCAACTGCTCTTCAATTGGATCACATCCTGATGTGTAACATAAGTGACATATTTTGGTGAAGAAATGTTAACATGGTGATTTCTTTATCACGTGAAAAATGGATTACATATTTGTGAAAATGAACTGACCCTCAGGTTAAATAACAAATGTCTTAATTTTGTTGAAAGACTTTTTAAATTAGCCTGCTCATTTCATCTATGAATTGACCAAAACTCTTATTTGAAGTCAATGTTTCATTTATTTAATTAACCAAGAACAAATTATTTTATTTCTCAAATAAAAAAAAGTAACTAGAGAATATTGCTTTAGAATTAAATGTTAGTTTTAGATTATCATTTTGCCTATCTTAATTAGCCAACTAGTAAAATTGACTTGTTAAATTGTTCATTGATAACTTTTTTTTAATATTAAAAACTGTAACTTTTTATTTGAGTACAAATACTATTCAACACTAATATTAAAAATGAGTTTAAATTTTACTCAAATAAAATGTTACAGTTTTTAACTTTTTATATATTTTAAAATATGAATTTATAATTTAGTTAATATTAAAAAAAGTATCATGGGAAATTTGATTGTTTTTATTAGAGCAAAACAAGTTCTTCAAGTAAACAAAGTGAGCTGGGCAATTTTAATGAGACAAATTGATTATTAAAATATCTCTTATTTATTGAAGTAAAACTACTTTTGGCTACAATTAATCATTTCATTTCATTTATTGTTTTGACTGAAAAATACTTTACAAAACTGTTTGACAACAAATAAAATGAAAGAAAAATCTACAAAATATACTAAAAAATTGTATTATTATTTTCATTCAATTATTTATTGCATTCAATTAACACAACATTTGCCACAAAAGAGAGACACAAATGAACACTAAGTCCTTACTTTACAAATGAATAAACCGACAAAAAAATTTCTTTCTTTATATCAAACAATTCATCATAATTTCCATAAGAGGTTCTACTCTTCGTTCTTATTGTTACCATTAATATATATAAGTTCTAGGAAATGATCTTTCTCATTCAAGCTGCTCCTGCAAGGCATTAACAGTATATCATTTATATTCTTGGTCAAAATAGCATCACTGAATTCAATTATGAATTTGTTAAGTTCAGCTACATTAGTAAATTGCCAGGTTAATAACTCCGAGGCTACATAGTTTGCAAGATATAATTTATTTCGAATATTCTCTACTATTTTCTTCTTTCAATTATTCTCTTTTTTATACAAAATTACAGTTTTGATGTCTCTCTGTCTGTGATTCCCTCCCAGTCCTCACCCAATGGCACAACTCTTTCGCAATAATGGCCACAACCAGACAGAGGAACTGTCGGCTGTATTTACTGACAGATAGCATACGAAGCCAATAGTCCGGAACCCTTTCCCCAGTGAAGGTCTCAATTAAACAAAATATATTATTCATTATTATTTTCATTCATTTTGACACTAATATATCCCCCGAATAATATATAAATTTAATATTAGATAATAATAATGAGCCCTTCCCTCTCTAACCCGAGTTAAAATTTGAAAAATCAACCAAGCTTAACTGTTGTCCATAATTTTTATCATTAATTGCTATCTTTTGACCAAAACTTTGAATAAAATTCTGAGAATTCTGTAGAAAATTCTTAATAAATTATTAGTCAATTATTCAGTGCTATGAGTGTCAGAATAAAATGTCAAAGGTTGTGTGAAAAATGTGTTCTTGTTTGTATTGTACAAGTTCATTCGCCCGGATCATTTTTATTGGCAATTGTACATTAATGAGTTATTCGATTATCGAATATAATGAGATATTAATCGTTATTTTTCACACAATTCTCTTAATTTGATTTTATTTGAATTGCTTTTCATTTTTTTTTATATTCTGTGTCTAATATTATTCTGTTCTATTTCACTATAAATCAATTGCGGAGCACACAATTCATTGTATGACTGTGTGAGATAAATGTGCTGTTTTATGGCATAACACCTGTTGAAACTGAGAGAGAGGTTCACTTTTCTTCAAAAACCAGAAAATTTTTATTTCAAATAAAATATTGAAATAAAATTTCTTTGTTTTTAAAGATTTATTTAGTTATTGTTGTTTTCGAAATTTGTTCTTTTTTTATAATTTAGCAAGGAGATTTGCCAGATTTTATTCCCAGAATTCATTTATTATTGATTATGCTAGAATCAATTTGCCCTATCATTTAAAAAAAAGGATTTAAAAATCCATTTCGTAGTGTTTGACGTAAATTTAGAGACAAACAATTTCCGATTCATATGTTTTTAAATTTTCCAACAAAAAAGTAATACTTTATTAAACTTTTATTTCCTCCGAAAAGTTCGGGACTTTCAACACTTTTTACACAAATTTCTACAGAAATATAATTAATTATAGTTTTAATTATAAATTGCAGTAAATTATAGATAAATGGTTTTGATATAAAAATAGATAAATATTTTTAGATAAACTTTGAGAGAGAGGGAGAGGTATGGAAAGGTATGAAAAGATGAAAGACTATCGAAAAAGAGCTAAAAACTTATCATAATCATCAGCGCTCGTGCAAAGAAATGTTCATTGCTAAAATTAATTGAAGTTTTAATGAGTTTAAAATATTGATTACATTCTTTGGATTCTTGGCTCAATTTTAAGTGAAAATTTAGCAAGGTGTCCACTTTTAATACATTTGCTTGATACAAATATGATAGCCTGGAATTTATTGGAATTTTATAATAATTTAATTTGAGTCTATTATTAGTTTATTTTCCATTAAATAATAATCCGAATCATATAATTTATTTCGAATTGAAATTCATCGATATTATATACCTGTATATAATTTAATAAAAAAGAAATAGTAACTTTATCATTTACGATTTGATCATGTTAATATTTCACTTTTATGGCGAAGATAATAATTATGTGTCATCAGTTTTACACCAGTTTAAATTTATATAAAATTTATTCTTGCTTGATTATTTTTTTAACGACAGAGATTTTTTTTCCAAAGAGAAACAAAAATTATTAGGATAACATTAAACTTGGTTTTTTTAAAAAAAATCTTTAGAATTAAAGTTCAAATATAACCAAATTTTATTAAGTAAATAAATGTTGCGCAAGTACAAATATTCCAGAATAAATTGCAACACAGAATTCTAGTTCGTTTTTTGAATTAAAAAACTGATAAAATTCAAAATTATCCTCTGATTTATTGGCCAATAATTAAACAATTATTCAAAAAAAAAAAAATTTCTTTTGAATATGTAAATTAGTAATGAAACATATTTAGCTCCTAGCTCCAAATTTTGGTTTAATTTTAAAAAAAATAAATTAGCCATAATTTATACCTTTCAATAAAAATGTATTTTAAGTAGGAAGATGAGCTTGATAAACTATTATATTAAAACGATAACAGTAGACACAATATATCTGAAGTTAATTTCTTTAAATTTATGTAATTTAGAAAAAAATTTGTTTCAAAATATAAACTTATAAAACGTGTAATAAATTAAGATTTTAAATAAGTTTCAATACTCACCAAAAAAAATTTCAAGCTCATTTAGAAAACTTTCAACATAATTATCAATGATCTCTCTCTCTCTCTCTCTCTCTCTCTCCCTCTCCTCTCTCTCTCTCTCCTCTCTCCTCTTATTAATCATTAAATATAATTCAAAATTCCTTTGTAAAGGGCCCGGGGTAAGTATAGGGCACCAAAGTATCAGCAACATTTATGTAGAAATATATATTAGTAAGGTACCTTTTTGTACCGCAAACTCTATTATAATTTTGTTGAAAACTAATGGACTGATAAAAGATTATAGAGAAGAAACTGATGCTTTGATCAAAATTTCTCTTAAATATGTGCTAGAATATCAAATAGATAGCAATGTAAATGTAATTTAAATGAAGAAGATTTTTTTTAAAAAATAAGGGATCGAATTTCATTTATTGATATATCAGCAAAGGTTAGGGTTAGAGTTAGAGTTAGGGGCAAATAAGTTGTAATTATTTTTTATATACGATTAATATGTAATTATTATAAATTGAAAAATATTTTGCGGACCCTTTTATTCCTAAAAAGGAGTGAATAATTTAATAAAGAGTTTATATAATTTTTTTTATGTAACCCTTAACTCAAGATATAGTTAATTAAGTTTAATAGTATTTTTACTGGATTCAGGTTTCATCTTGGTTAAACAAAGTCTCTAACTTATTTTAATTGTAAATAAAACCGATGTTCTGTTATGTGAGGACACCAATGGTTTTAGGGGTCATTCGATTGATTGATATTATTTTCAAGTAAAACCAATTGACTTCTTGTAAAGTAATTTAATATACCAGGCAAAATCAAATTAACAAATGAAGCTTGTTTACATAATAAGTAAACTTTTTATCAAAGCTTCCTGATAGCTTTAGCTTATAATATCACGATATATAGTTTAAGTTAATTGTTATTAATATTAAATCGTATCTATAATTTCTATGTTTATCAATGAAATTATATAATACATTGCCTACCTTGAGCCTATCTTGTACATTTTTAAATAACAAATTAACTAATATATATATACATATATTTCTAATTTATTTAAGCGGTTATATTAATATATTTAATAATAATATTAAATCGAAATCTATATAACTGTAATTAATTATATATATCTCTACTAATATTTGTAAGATTATTAAACTTTTGCGCACAAATTTCACAATTTATTACATAATAATGGGTTTTATGATTAATCTTTTCACTATATTTAATAGAATAGTATACAGTATATAGTTTCGTCTTTACCCGCCCTTTCTTTTTAATTTGGTGTAAATCACCTTTCTCCTCAAGGGCGATTCGCTATGTTCAGGTAGCTCGAGAGATTATCAAGAGTAAAATTTTATTGAAAATTAAAATTCTAATATGTTTTTAATTAAAATTTAGTGAAAATTCAAAAGAGATTTTTTAATTTTCTACGATTGAATAATTATATATTTCTTATCCTTAAGACACAATTCACTGATAATAAGTCCGATAGAATTAAATTTATGTTTAATAAGTCATTAAATCAATTCAAATCAAATTATTTATATTTCTATTAATTTTAATATTAACACAAATATTTATATTAAAAGCACTCAATAAAAGAGGAGTTATTAATGCAGTAAATGTAGTGTTCATTTGCTTTGACCCCAAACCTTGTTTATCATCTCTAAAATGAATTCTTAAGATAAGAATCCGATATCAGTCAAAGCCAAGGGATAGTTGTTTTGACCCTTAGGATGAGGTAATTTAATTAGAAAAGTTATCCTGTTTGGTTTTACACTCATAGCCGAATATCATTGTTATCCGTTAAAAAAACAACCTTGATAATTATCAATTACCAAGGTATTATGATGGGTAAAATTTTATTTGCAGGTATATTGATATTTTTCAATTAATTAAAAATAGTTTTCCAACTAGCTCGATTTTTCTAGCCCTATCACATTTTAAATAAATATTTTTAGCAAAAAAAACTAACAAGATAAATTTATAAACCTTGATTCAACTTTTTTTAAATAATTAATATTCTATTTGAAACGCAAATTTCAAAGAAGTTTTTCCTCGTTGTCATCATCTCCTGTCAAATATAGAAAAAGATATTAATATTTATGAGTTTTTACAAATTCAAAATTAGATATTCCTCGGTATTTTTCACATCTTTCTCATTGGTGAATAAATATGATCTTGTATTGAATCTAGGCTTCAATTCTTTATAAAAAGTTCTTATTTTTCTTTATTTCTAATATAGATATGAATCAAAACATAAAATTCAAAGAATTGATAGAAACAAAAACAAAACTTTTTTTCTCGAAATTAAAAATAAATTTTTTTGAAATATCTGTCAGTTTTTTATTCCGGAAATTTTAAATATCCGACACATTTTGAAATATATAAAAAATATTGTTTTAATTTTTAATAATTCCATTAAAAAATAAGTCTAATATTGAAATATCTTTTCAATTAGGAATTCATATCTGAATAACAATTTCTAAGAATAAATAAGTGAATAAATATAACCGAAAGGAAAGGAAATCATCGTTTCATAACATCTTTATTACCCGAATAAATGTTTACTACATTTATATCTTCTAAAACCAAATTTTCATTCAATGAATAGAAAATTTCGTTTTCATTTCATTCAATTTAATTCACTTTTTCTCTTTAGTTGTCTCTTATCTGATGTTTATTTTTCTCTACTTTTCATTCAGAGTTATATTCTGTTTCCATTTTCTACAGTCAGTTCTCGTTAATAGAAATCAATAGACATATATTTTCTATTAGGCCTCAGCTAATCGGCTCACCAGGATAACATATTAAAACAAACACCAATGAATTTCTAAGCATGTTCATTTGTTATTCAGCTGGATAAACATATTCTCACAGATAAGTTCCTCGAGTGGAATAACTAGAACTAGCTGATTATATACCGGCACAAATATAACCAATAAACGAGAGGGGAGAGAGAGGAGAGAGAGGAGAGAGAGGAGAGAGAGGAGAGAGAGAGAGAGAGAGAGAGAGAGAGAGAGAGAGAGAGAGAGAGAGAGAGAGAGAGAGAGCATTGCACACAACTCTTAAATAACTGGTTTCTCCGCCGGTATATGCAGTGTAGACATAGCCGAGTGGTTGTGCGCATTTGCAGCTCAGTCTCAGTGGAACTAAGCTTGGAAAGCCGACGGCCGATCCCCTCCATTCTGTTGTGTAGAGCCGAGTCTAATGTCAAAAAATACATACATATATACAGAGTCTGTTGTATTAACTTTTCTAATGTGTTCTTTGACTGCCATTGAGAGGACTGAATAAAAAGTATATATATTTTGCTGAATCTTTTGCTCTGCACTCGAACTGTACGTAAAGTGCATTCACTATATATTATATGCCGTTTATAACGACAGCCGCCGAATATCATAGTCTTCAGTCGTCGACAGTCTTTGCCGGCAGTCAGTCAGTCGCTCAACACAAGAAGCGAATAAAAATTTCGGGGATGACTTTCCTTTTTGTCACTCTCTTTGCTATTCATTTATTTTTAGTGAAGAGTCAACTCTTGGAAGAGAAGGACAGACACTGAAAACAAACTTCAATCACAAGATATATGACAGAAGAGAAACATAAGTAAAATGTATTTCATTTTATTCTTTATTTATATGACTTTTATGTAATTTATATATAAATCTATAACTAAAAACATATATAAATCTATGATAAAAAATAGTAGACTTTTATTTAGACTTCAATTTCAGACTTTTCCTAAATTGTTGTCAAATGTATTGAATTTATATTTCCATTCAAACCAATGTCTGGTATTTCTAATCAAAAGCCATTATTAATATGATTTCCCCCTTAATATTATTTTTTCGACTCCGCACAGAATAAGTCTGCGAACTTTTTCCACCCGAATAAGTTTCTAATCCAAACTAAATTTTCTTCACTCAAATTATTATTATTATTATTATTATTATTATTATTATTATTATTATTATTATTATTATTATTATTATTTTTTCTCTTAATGTGATTTTATTTCTTATTCTTTCACTGATTAGAAATAAGTCTTTTGATTATGAAATCAACTTGATATGAACTAGCCCCATTATTTAATAGTGATGATCAATTCGTGATGAGCAAGATGCTTTTCTTAACATAATGATTTTATTCCAAACAAATTTCCTCAATTTAAATGTTTTTGTTACAACTGTAATGACTATTTGATTTGTGAATGAGCCAGGATGATTTTTGAAACATATGTTGTTTCTATTGAATACATTTTAAGAACTTTTTTACAGTTTTGAGAGTTTAGTTTGAAAGTCATAATATTGATAACAATAATATCAGGGATGGCAAAAGACTTCGATCCCAGGGGGGGGTGCCAGGGTAGGGTATTTTGGTCTCGGCTCAGGGGGGGTATTAGGGGGGTATTTTGAAAAAACGCTAAAAATCGTTAAAAATCGCATATTAGGTGTTTTTCCTCTTAAATACATACAATTCAATCATATCTAACGTATTTTATCACTTTTGAAGCATAAAATTAA
>JAQIXI010000477.1:0-23043 GCA_034700165.1 Galumnidae sp. Gr-Ori-00277
GGTTGTGGCGATAGGAGCTGAAGCTCAGACCACAACAGGTTGTGCTGAATACGAGAGTTTTCCTCTGACGCACACCATATATGAATAGAATTGTGAAACATACTTGAACCTTTTAGAAAGTAGGATTCATTCATCGCTAACCCCTATTATTTTTATGCTGTCCTTTTGGCTGAAGTCAACGTTCCTATTGTTGCAAAAGTTTCGAAACTTATTTTTTTTTCATTGAACTCAAAAGTTATACCCTTTGATAGGAAACCTTAATTACATTCTCTAACGTTTACAGCAATTTATTGAACGAACTCTGGCTTCTGATAAGAGGAAAAGGAATTGTCGACCAAAAAATATTATTAGAAAATCCATTATTAGAATATCCAATAGAAAGTTAATGATTGTTCGGCCCATATATACATAGTATTAGTCAACACTAGGGTTGTCAACTCATTTTTATTAAGATGGAAGACATTCTTATAAATTTTACCTGGCTTGGGAGCACTAGGGAAGTCTTTTTCTAGTGAAAAAAGAGGACAGGGAAAGCAAACCATCCATCTAAACTCAATATTTGAATAATTTATATTAAGTTTGATATTTTTTGTCATCAAATTATTTGAATCATTTGATACTCAAATTTCTTAAATAAATGTTATTTAAAATAAACTTAAAATCATAACTAAAAATACTCTCAAATAATAAGTTATAGTTTTTATAAATATAAGGTTTAAATAAAATTATAGTTTTAAACATTTATTTATTAAAAAATTCCTTTAAAAAAATTTTCTTAAAATTAAAAGGGAGTACATTGTATTGACACTCTCTTGACACTGGGAAGGATAGAGGGATCAAATGGAAGGCTGTTCTCCCGAATGAAGGACATTTGGTAACCCTAGTGAACACATTTCTTGTTATTTGCATCGATAGCTTTCTTGAAATACTGAGATTTAATGTAAATATTTTCCGATGAGATTAACATAAATCTGAGATAATTTTTTTGAATAATGGTTTTCAACTTTTTCTCTACAAATATATTCTATCATTTCTCTAACCAATGAAAAACTAATGCATTCAATGAATAGTTTGAAATAAGTTTAATCTCTAAATAACTATTGATTAGTAAATAAACATTTATTAATAAAATACTAATTGAGTTATGATTACCTTTGGATAAGATTTCATTTACAAGGAATACAATTGATTTTACATTTTAATTAATATTTGAATAATATGTTACACACTCTTAATGTCATTTCCCACAACCCTTTCCTCATATATCTTTATAATATCTCTTAATAAGAGTTGTCATGAAAAGTCTGGTCTGTAGTGTATTATAAGACCACATATGATGTAAATTAAAGAAATGTCTGATGTCTTTATATTTGTAGCACCAAATGAGAGGTCTAGGAATCTATTGTCATATGACCTCCCATTGACTGGTTTGGACTGTGAATGATTGAACCCAACAATTATATAAATCTAGGAAATGGTATACTGAGTCACACAATAGACGGATAAAAGAAAGAATTTTTGATAAAAAGGACTCGACTCCTAATAATAATAATAATAATACTTTCCTAGAAATGGGTCTAATTTTGAACAAAAAACAGTTAAAACTAAGACACAATCAACTGATAATCACATGTTTAAGATAATTGTCTCAAATAAACATTTAATTTGTTTAATTCAGTAGAAGAGTTGCCATGAAATGCATGAATTGCTATCTTTATATTTTTCATATAATAAATGGCTCTGAATTGAAGTATATTTTTTGATTTGATTTGTGAAGTAAGCGATAAATGAATTATTAATAATAGAAAAATATCGTTCATTATTGTTGGGAACCAACCATTTATTATTGGATGAGACGATGAGAGGCACAGAAAATGAATGTCGAAACAGTTTAGAGAAGAGGAGAGAAACTCAGAACTTGAGTGGAGTCGTAGATAAAAGTTTAGTGTCAATAGAGTGTCAGCAAAAGAAACTGTAGGGTAAACAACAAACTATTAGATGTTTTCCGGTCACATATTTGATGAAACTCTGAGAAAATTTGATTCATTTGATTCATAAAAATAACAAAAAAAGTGCCATAAAAGTGCTATTTTTCACCAAAAAGTTATATTAATTTTGTTGGCGGAAGTCTCCAAACTGAGTAGGGTAATTCATGTGAATTGAAAATTTGAATTTACAGCAAGAATTTTGTATTTCACTCAAAAGATGTTAATTTCTTGGGTTTGAAATTCAAATGAAAAAAAAATTCAATTTTCCTTTTTTTTCTACTCATCTCTTCATAACTATCTCTTTCATAGAGTTTTTACTCAAATATTTATCGATTTATTATTCATTGAAATTACTGAATGTATTATACATTTGATGCGTTGTATTGAATGACTGAACGAAAAATAGTGAGCAATAAATTGTCATCAAATTCAAAGCCATGACAACAAAAAGAGGCAAAAAATTGTAAAAATTTGTTTGGAGTCAGACATGAGTTGAAGGCAAGAAAAGTGAAGAATTTCTTTCAATTCTTTGAGTTTAAATTTCTTACTGAAAATGACTTAAGTAAACAAGAATTTTGAGAAAGTGAGAGAGGGAGGGAGGGTGAGAGAGGGAGGGAGAGGGAGGGAGGGAGAGATAGAGGGAGAGAGGGAGATGGAGGGGGAGAGGGAAGGAAGGAGAGAGAGGGAAGGAAGGAGAGAGGGAGAGAGAGAGAGAGAGAGAGAGAGAGAGAGAGAGAGAGAGAGAGAGAGAATGAGAAAGAGAGGGAGGGGAGAATCAGTTTTAGCAATTGTTTGACTCTTTGGTTAAGTCCTCCATGGAATGCATACAATCGCTAAACGAGACTAAATGTATTGTTTGATTCTTTGACTTTTTATCTTTAGGTATAGTTTACTCAATTCTATAAATCCAAGAGTCTTTTAAAACTATATATTGGATTGTAGTGCCTGTTGTGCATTGCAATCACGTCTTAAATTCATACTAAACCAAACATTTTTTATGTGCTTCCGATCAGACATACAAATAACTTGCAAAGAAAAATAAAGAAAAGAGATTGGATCAGGAATTTATAACCAGAGAAGCGGTCAAAATATTCAGAGACTGACTCCTCTCAAGAACAGTCTTCTCGTAATTAACTCTAAGATATATTTGTTGTACAGAAATCTCATCCCTTTTTTTATTGCATAAAATTTGTGTCCAAAGAATAACAAAATACTCGTCTAAAGTAGAAACTGAAGTAATGTCGCATAAAGTGAGCAAACACAGTTAGAAATTGAGAAACTGATCCTTTTTTTCTCGATACAATTTACTCAGTGTTTGGAGAGAGGGGTCCAATCAGAGTGTTAGCAAATACAAAGACCAAACTTATTTCAAGAATTCACTTTCTTATTAGTATTGAAATTAATTCTAATATAAACTCTATAAGTCTTTTCAAAATAGTTTTAATTAAATATTTTTTTTTTCTCAAAAAAGTTTAAACAAATATTTGAATGGATTTTGATTTTTCCCGATTTCTCTGACTTTACATAAAACAGAATTTCAAAGAATAAAAATAATTGAATATTCCTAATGAGAGTGATTTGTGTAGTGCCAGCACTGGTACTCTTTATTTATCGTACACTTTCCACTTTGGAGAGGCATATCATGTTAGTGCCAATTGATTTGAGCGAACGGCCGATCGATAGCACACATACTCAACATCTCTGATCTTCGGCTGCCAGTCCTGTAGTTGACTACTTCTACCACTCCGGTCATAGAATTAATTTGTGTTCAAACTTTAGTTCATTTACTTATATATACTTTGATTTCTAACTGCAAAAGTAAATCAGTGCCTAAGAAGAGGACACAAAACCCCAGATCTAAGCTTTCAATTACTAACTAATAGTTTGAATTTTATTTTTGCTGCAAATTATTTTGCATTAACTCTTTCTCTCCTCTAATAGTGTCTATTTTGGGCTCTGATGACCGAAATGTCAATTTAGTCTTTAATTACTTTGTGAGCAAAAAAAAAATTCTCTAAAATTGATTTTTAATGGAAACTCATTAAACAGTTTCTCATTTGAAATACAAGTTTTAAATTCAATTGATTTTATCAAATAAATAGGAAAAAATAATTGACCCTAAATTTAAATGACATTTACTTTCTCTCAATAGTGCAGTGCAGTGTAGTGTTAGTGCAGTGATTGGGAGGTTTGCTTTTGATCAGTACACTGGAGTTCACAATATTTTTAATTGATTTCCAGTTATTCTAATGTAAAATTCAATTGAATTAAAGTGAAAAGAGTTTTGTTTATTTAGTTTTGTTTTGAAAGTAATTCATTCAATGATCTCATTTCGCGGATTGAATACTAACTGTTCCTAAGGTTTGCTTATTGTGGGTTCTCTTCACTGATTGAATTTGTTTTAATTATATCCATTAATTTCGTTGATTTTCCAGATTTTCTTTGCCTTTTCAGTGGAAGAGTAGTTCTCTTTTTAAAAAGTAGTGCTTTTCTACAGATTCTGTGTTTAGTTATAATTGTTTATTCATTCAAAACAATATTGAGTTTAGTTTTAGAACTCTTACTATTCGTAAGAAAAATCTTTTTATTTTTACTAAAAATCACTCATTTATTGATTGATAACTTTATTGGAATTCTTTGGAAATTAGAAGTTTTGTCGATATAAATAAATTTTTCTATTTTTTGTCATTTATTTTAATGAAGTTTTCAAAACTTATAGCTATGAAAGAGTCGATGTTTTATTACTTTTTGCTGAAATCTTTTCATATCTCAGAGCTATTCAACTCATAAATGTGTTATTTTTTTATGGAATATAACTTTTCGCTGATATAACCAAAAGAAAAAAACAAAATTAGATAAAAGTTTTATAATTGAATATAATACCAAGATGACTTCATATTTTATATAATTTAATAAATAGAATCAAAATCTAGTTATTGAAAAATTAATATACTTTGAAAGATAAATTAATTATAGCTAAAATGAGCTTGCAAATTTATACCTTTCTCTTTCTAAAATTGCAAAATATTTCAAAAGCTTTAATATGAAACCATTTTGTGAAGAGTAATAATATCATCTTGTCACATTTTCTTATAACTTTTTCAAAGTATATAATATGTTTCTTCAAACTCAGTAAATGACCTGGTTAAATTAAGCGAACGCTATCAAGTTTCTAATATTCGTTTATTAGGTAATAAAGAAACTTTCATCATGCTAAAATATAAGGCTATATATATAAATCATTTTAATAAATTAAGAAAATTTTATGCGATATTATTGCAGGTCTTGTTTAGTAAACTAACCTTTCATTTGATCTTTTAAGTTTTTGTTAATTTCAATAGAAAATATTGTCAATAAATTTACTGGAGCTTAAAGATGGCGATTGTCCTAAACTAATAGTCGAGTAAAATATCTCTAATAAAATGTATGTTGAGTTCAGTCAATTGAAAATAGATTTTGTTCTTTAATTAAACTTAATTGAAAACTAGGGTTTAGTCCTCTCTTTTGTCTTTTAATTTAAATTTTTGATACAAAACTCAATAACATTTTAGAAATAACTTTTGGAAACAACTGTAGCATCAAATCAAATGTTGTATATATATTGAGCACAACTTATTTGCATAGAATTTAATCTAAATTCAATAGTTTCTTAAAAGTGTGTAACAGAAGGGCTTATATTTTGATGGCTAAGAGTAAAGTAAAGGCAAAGTTTACTTTTTTCTTTGTATTATTCGAGGCATAAGAATTGTGAAACACATCCAAACGTAAAGATTTCTTTTTTTTGTGTGTATTTCTATCAAAAGATTTGGTGTCGATTTCAAAGAGATATCATTTGATAGTTTGAGAATCAGTTTCAAGTCGTTTAGTTTCGGAACTGAAAAATAAAGAAATATCTTTTCGCCAAAAATACACAACAATTTTCAAATAAAAAATTCAATATTTTTTTCTCCCATTCCTTAAGTCTATGTATTGACGCATTCGATCGAATACATAAACAACCAGGTTTATCAGATATCATGAGTTGCTTTCACTTATATCATACCTTAACTGATCGATTGAAGGATTATTTCCGTGAAAGAAAAATTCAAATGGTCTGGATAAAACTGTGGCTATAGATCATTATTATAAAAGGCTAGGGTCGTAATCCTTTATTGTCCTTGATATATGTTTTTTGATGGATAATGGATCCTTGGAAATGCATGAAATACTTTTATGGAACTATAATTGATTTTTAAGATATTTGATGGATACTTTATTTTAATTCTTGGAAATTTAATATTAGCCAAGATTCAATATGAGATAAACTATCAAATTGTGAACAGAATATTTAAATGAGAGTTATTTGAACTATAGTTCCGGTGCCAAAAGCGATGGCACAGATTCTTATTGAACTGACAGAATTGAGTAAACATATTCCGGAATATTTTAATAATAATGAAGTGATGAATATTGAACTCAGAGTAGAAACGGAGAGAAAAAACTTTTTTCCTACGAATATATCAAATATTATCTCAGATTTAATTTATAAAATAAATAAATTTATTTCTCTAAAAATCAAAGTTTTAGCCCAACTTTAGAGCGAAATAAGTCGTATGAAGTTCTCTAAAAAACTAATCGATTTGTCTTCAGAAACTACTGGTGCACAGCATAAAGGACTGTAGGGCTGTCGACCTTACATTTCTGTTTGTTATCAAAGATAACTTATCGTTAAAGGGATAGCCATTGAAAAACTATAAATCTATACTATTTTTTCTAAAAAAAAATATTCAAACAGGTTCAAATAGATTGACAGTTGGGGTCAAATAAATTGGATTAAAGGATATTGTTTGGGGGAACTGGTTATTCCCTCCAATGGATTCTTTTGTGACTTTTCTCTGGCTTTCACAGAGTTCTCGCGTGAAATCAAAATATAATCCACTGAAGTTCATATCATTTGACACAAATATTGTCAAATTTGCTCAGCCATAAACACTGAGGGAACGACTCCTTCCAAAAGTAAGAGTTGAAAGGGAGACAGAGCTCAAAGGGAGACAGAGCTCAAACATTTCGCATTAAGAAATTGATTCTTTTAAGCAAAAGCAGAGAAAACTTTTATTTATGAAACACAATATGAGAGACAAAACAACTTATAGATGAACTGATTTTCATAGTTTTTTTTCGGATTTTTGGGACTGACTTTTATGCATAAATTTATTAATAAAATTCCATTTTCTGTTGGATTTTCTATTCAATTGAGCAAAAATGTGTTGAATGGGCTCTGATTGCCGAACAACTGCTTAGTTCTGATTCAATGTGTTTCCACTCAAACATCTTTTTATGTCAAAGATTTTCATAATATAACTGTTTGTTAACAATTGAGTGACACAATGGAAACGACAAAAATTGATTTCATATATATTTCAGACTTTCAATTATTATCTCTTTCTTTGAAATTTACAATTGAAAACATCACAAAGCATTACAATATTAATATTTGATGTGACCAAGCTATGATATTTATAGAATATTCCGTATTATTATTATCTTATAAATTATGGAGAATTTTATGCTTTTAAAACCAAATTTGATCTTGCTGAATACTAATTTTTTTGTACTAGACATATTTCATTTATAAATGAAGCACCTTGATTATACCCAAGTATTAATATTTAATTTATTCGAAGAAAACATAAAAAGAGCAATTTTTGTAACAATTTATTCTTAAATATGAGATATTCTATTGATTTCATGTTTTTTTGGGGAAAAACATCTTCGATATGATCCGGACTATAATCCGGGTGATGTTCTTCAAGTATCGCCAAAGAAATAAAAACCAGTAATTCAATAGGAAAGGGAGAGAGAAGGAGAGAATTACTGATATTTAGCACAATCTGTACCACAATTCTATCGATAATCAAATTGTTTTTTTATACTAATGGAAAAAAGATTCCTCGCTTACACTTGTGTTGGCAGTTATACTCTCCTTTCGTCTACATTTTGGCCAAAGCATTGACAGAAAAAATGTGTTCTCGTATTACACAGTTTGTCAGACATTGAGAGCATCACCGAAACAGTTTTGAGACAGAAATTGCATTCAATGCCAGAATAATTAGGAATTGATTCACTCGTTTTCACTTATAGCCATATTTTCATCGCACAAATCAAATAACAAAAAAAAAATAAATTAAAGTCTTGAATATAAGAAATGATTTTTTGATATTTTACTCTTTCGTCGTTTCATATCAGACACTGAATGTAATGTGAAAAATGATTTTCGGATCAAAACTTTTTTTTTGGTAAAAAACGAAAACAATATTTATTCCCAAAAGGAAAAAGTTTTAAAACTTTAAGGAATTTTTATTTTTATTTTTTCATTTCATGTCTGAAATATATGTTTCGAAACACTTCTATAGAATCAGAGTTGAAAAAAGCCCACTATTTTGCAAAGTAATGGTTTTCTTCTTCGCTCTTCCCTTAAAAAGAATAAGAAACTTGTTAAAATATTTGTTAAACTCTCTTGACACTAATGCATTATTTGCCTAGAACATTTTATTTCTCAGAAACTTTAGTACACACATATTACAGTACATGGAAAGGAATAAAGATGTCCTAGTTATAAAATTTTGATTGGATACTAATAACACATTTATTAATCTATAAAAAGAGAAAAATGAAATTTCATTGAATGAGACATTTGGTCAAAGAAGTTGTCATATCTATTGTACATCAATTTATATCTGATTTTGCTTTTTATAAGTTTATTATTTGCCATTAAATGAAACTCTGATTTCTTTGAGTCGTAGAGTTTTAGCTTAGAATTCACCAGAAACGAGACAAAATTACCAAGATAGTAGTAACCTATCCTTAAGGCTTTTATATAATATATTTCTTTATAGAATGTAATCAATAAATGAAAAGTTCAGAATTGGAGTATTTTCTCTATTTTTTAAATATTTTATTTATTTTATTTTATAACAAATTTTGTGGAAATCTTTTAAACAAACCATTAGTTGAATGAAAAGCATTTGTGACAAACAAATAGTAAATTTTTAATCATTAAATTGTTATGCAACTCATCTTATAGTTAGAAAGTAGTTGTGATTTCTCTCTCTTTATCTCATATATAAAAACTAATAAAATGTCTTAAACCCAAAAACTATTATTTAAAGGAAAAGAACTCTAATCTGATTACTTGTTTGCAAACATTTTGTGGTCAAAACAAATCCTAAATATAGAGAATTTGATTCATTATTCAAAAGTTGATTCTTTTTTTTTGTATTAAAGGCTATTTTATTATTTGATGACTTATTTTCAGATATAAACCATTTTTGATGTAAACGTAATGAAAGCAAAAAATAGTACTGAAATGAAAAACATTGTATTTTTTTGTAGACAATTATTGGGAAAATTCTTGCAAAAGAAAAAGGGTTCTGATAATTGAATTCACATCTAATGAATAATCTCTTATTTATGCAAATAAGCTGTAAATTAATGACAGTTCATGTCTTTTATGCAAATAGGGTTACGACAGCATAAAAACTGTATTAGTTTTGATACCGAAAAAAACATAATTCTGAATATTTTAGACAACGGCTCAGAATATAAGATGAGCTCAAGAATGTGTCTTTCAATTTAAAGAGGAAAACAGTTTTGACGTTACCATCACTTGTGAGCCCTTATTATTTGGTGAGAAGAATAAACTGTCAAACATTAGTCCAAATATATCTCTAATCAAACGTTGAGATAATCAAAAGGAGTGATGAATAACAGAAAAAATTTCTCAACAAAAATCTCAATCAATTATATGTTGTGTCAGAAATATAAGACTAAAAGACAGGAAAGAATGTGTGCCCAAAGAGAGGGCAATACAAAAAAAAGACTAAAATTCATTAATTCTTTGGTTGCGTTCGTAAGAGAGGGTAAGAGAAAGATATGGAGAATAAGTATTAATAATTTTAATGTTACTTAAGATATGATTTATTAATAAACATTTGAATAATTTATATGAAAATGATTTTTTTCAAACAAAGAAAAATGAAAATCAATTATTCTGAGCACAGAATTGTTTTTCTGTTGCAATGGATTGTTGTTCTCTTCTCTCAAATGGTGACTATCATCAATCAGAATTAAATTTGCGATTCCTTTTCCTTTAGATTTAACTCTCTTTTATCACATATACTAAACTTGTTTACTAATGAACGAAGAAAAAGCAACTTTCAACATGTCTAGGTATGATCAAGCTAGATTATTTTAAAATCCAGTGACAATCAAATAGAAATTTACATTTATTTCACGGAATGCCATTAATTGTTTAAATAGTTTTTTAAAATTATTTCATAGTTTTATTTAACTGTTTTTTTTAATTTTCCTGAAATTAAATGTAATTTTAGAGTCATATAAAAAGGCATAAAATGTCAAAAGAAGTGTTACTTTAAGTATAATTTAATGTCTACTTTGAATAAATTAAGAGTTAAGACAATCATTTCAGTAGTGATTAAAGAGAAATATTTGTGAAATATTTAAGTAATTCATAGATATTCTTGAAGTGTGAAAATCCGCAAAAAAACTCTTCTGTCAATAAAAAACGATATCCGATGGGTTAGTATAAACAGCTCCGGGTTTGTTATATCTACTCGTCTTTCAATAATATATTCACGCATTTGAATGATGTGATCATCACTTTTTTCAGAGAATTTTCCTTTCCTTAGAAGAGAGAAATATTTGTCAAAAAAGGTTTTGTCAAACTATTTATTTTGAGTTCGCCTGAAGTTGAGCTCAATTTGGGTATAGCCTTAAGGATTAACTTCAATAATAATATTCACATATAATATGAGTGTATTGGCATTTCTTGTGCCGCCAACACATCCCTCCGAATAGATAAGAGCTGAACTGAATATAATGAATTTCATTGGAAGCCAAAAATGAGAGGAACGCCACAAATCGCGTATTATATTATGTTATTATAAGCACTGGTATTGAATTTATATTTATATTATATTTTAGTCCGACTTCTTATTCATTCCTTATTTTATTCTTTGATATTCTATTTTTTGAAGACAGGATTTATGTTCACAGAAGTCATCACTTGTTTGGTTCACTTCCAGTCGTGTTTTTTTGTGTCCCTTTTAAGAGACGGTCCGCTTATTGTTAGGTCGTCTCTGAAAAAATGATAACTTTTGTGTTGTTTATGTGTTTAGTGAGTGTCACAAAACGCATCGATATAATGAATAGTACTGAACCCTCACTCATTCACATTAAGTGAGTGCTGGCTGACAGTCACACCACTGGTAGAGCCATCAGAGACGTATACACAGAGATAGAGTGCTAGTCATCATCATTATGATCATGGCTTGAGCTATACATTCACTTTCATAACAATTCAATCAAAAGCCAAAATACACTAACGGTTATAAAATAGTGTTTCGCAAACTTATCTTCAATGAAATACTGTCTCATCACAAGTGATTCTTTCCACTGATTCTAACACAAAGTTAAGGGAATGACCAAGACTTCTCACCATAAATATTGTTTCATTTCAATGTTGTGTTAATTCATTTGTAGTTAAGATAAGCATAAAATTTATTTCTAGTAATTATCCATTTATTTTCAATGCAAAGTTAACTCCAATCATTTACCAATCAATTTAGAGACCAGGAATAGGTGTTAATGGCCGCACCACTATATCACTGATATGGTTGTGATGACAATCATGGAATTGGGCGACAATTTATTATTTAATACAATTTATTAACGGACGGCAGACTTTCAAAAATATCTAAACTTTTTCTTATATAAAATAATAATAGAATTTCATTTAAGTTTCTCTTACTTTGCCTTTAAGTCAGAAAAGGCTTTCTATAGGAACTGCTCTATTCTGAGCCCGAATTTCACATTTTTCTTATTTGAAATTTTCTTTAAATGATAGATATTTTCATCTAAAGAATAGTCCTTCTCTTTTGGCTAAAAACTGTTTTCTTCTCAAAAGTGTTTCCATCAGATTTGAAGACAGTTTGATGTCATGTTTTACTTTAAACAAAACATATAATTGTAGACATAATTTCATAAAATATATTTTTTTTATTCCAAAACTTCCATCTCTTTTAGTCGATTAGAGTATCATTTGAGTGATGTCTCGAAGAAAAAAACATTTCAAAAATTTAGTGATAATTCAAATTCAAGTCAAATACAAATCAAATTAAAATACATTTTTTTCTTATTAAAAAAATTCTTTATTTTATTACAACGAAAAGTACATAAAAGTCAAACATCTGCCATAACTAACACGAAATCGCTATAAATATATTAAAAAACATATTCTGGAGGTATTGCCGACACAATGAGTGAATGTATGAGAGATTAGCGAACTTTAATTAAAAATATGAAATGTACTGAAATTGGCCCTGAGCTAAATCAATTACGGTTGTTATACAAAAGACTAAAACTATTTAATTTCCAAACTATGCTCTCATTTAATACTTTTATATAAAAGGGAATAAAAAAAAGTTCAACTAATGACGGGTCAATTATGTCTTTGTATAATTTGATTAAGATAGTTTACTTTTCTTAAAATGTACTTCATTATTTCAAATTTAATTGCTGTTTGTTCTATAATTTTACTTTTAATTAATTTACGCCTAAAAAACAAAAAATATAACTTTTATTCATTAACTAAAAAAAATAACAAAAGTATACATTAATTGCAGTTATATTTCATTTGAAGACAAATATCATTATTAATAATAATAGCTTTAAATGAATACTTTATTTTATTATATTTGTCTGAAACATATTCTGTTGTCATTAAAAATGATTAAAATTTATGAAAAGTTTCAGAAATTAGTAAATTTAATGGTTGTTATGATTATTGTCTCACATATCAGTCCAAATGGTTATTAAAGATTCAAATTTTCTGATCAAAACATACTTTCCATTCACTAAATCTATAGAGAATTGAAACATTTGTTTGAATACGAGTGAATTGAATAGTGGACAGAATAAATATTTCTGAGTAAATATTTTCTATCAATTGAGATATTTTTAGAAGACTTTACATCTTTATTAGAAATAGATCTGGATAGAATCTTCTTTCGAAAAATAGATTTCCGTTTTTACTTCAGTAAAATAAATACTTCTTTTTTTGGGATAAAAATCCCTTTACTTTCAATAGATTTTGGACTCAATTATATCGAATTAAAAACATTTCTTCCAACAAAAAGTCCAAATAATTGAATGCGATTTTAGTCAAAAATTGTATAAAACCGGAAAATAGAACACATATTCACAGAACCGGAACATTTTTCCAATTCATAGAAAAGAATATACTTATTATAATAAATTGATCATGATCTGATTATTTTTTAAAACATTTTAAAAATAATTGTTTGCTCAAACATATTATAAAAATAAAAACTTCCAGGTGAATTGAAATGAACTGAATTTGTATTTTTTAGAGTAAAAGACCATGACATTTCCATCAAATATTATCAAATGTCTTTAAAAAATTATAATAGAAATTTTATCAAGGTATATAACTTATATAATATAAGCAAAGTGAATTATCATTTATCTAAATATATTTATTGAAGGACTTATTATTATTATTTTCTTATGTACAATGAGAGATAACAAGGTGAATTTGGTTTCAGAAAAATTGTTGATAATATCCGTTTGTTGATCTTATGGTCATTTTGTTACTATTGTTCTTTGGTTTTGATTAGATTTAGTTTTAAGAATTGGTTGATCTGATCAGTGATTTGATCGCATTTGGGATTGACTTTATTGGTCACAGTTTGTATTAATAGCATTTGTTATCAAACAATCTAATGCATGAAAATCTCCTAGCAACTTAGAATTAATTATAAAAGAATTATAGATAATATTTAACATTAATAAAAATATGATATAAGATATGAGCAAGAACATTAAAAGTTGAAATAATGCAATGAAAATGATTTATATGATTTGTATCTAATTTAATACTCTTTGCCTCAATTTTGACGCCTCAAAACGATTTACGAATCAATAGATAGTTGAGTCAAAGCTATATATTTTGAAAACATTTTATTCAATTCAAGTGAAAGAATAAACCTTTTCTTAAATTCAAATCTTCTTTTGTTTTCTTTTTCTTATTTTATTTAAATGACCCAAACTATAAACGCAATAAAACTTCTATTAAAACAAATAAAAATCTCTTAAAATTAATTCAATTAAATTTTCCTTTTTATAAACGACTTAAAAGTTTTTTATCCATTGCTTTAAATGTCAATTCTGTGGCCTATCCTTAAAGTCATTGAAATTTATCTATAAATTGAATTCAACAACAAATAAAAATGATTGCAAACAATCTTCTCATTTGGTCTACATTTCAAATAAATGTGACAGTCATTAGTGAAAAAATTATATCTAAGAATGAATATATGGCTTTAGAATGTGAACGACATGTTTGGGCATAGAATAAAGAAAGGGAGGCATAGATATTATCAGTTTTTATAGACTTTACGTATAAATGTGTTACAGAGTTATTGAATATTCAAAAAAAATATTTCGAACTATTTTTACATTAAAGAGATAAAAATGGTTAGACTTTTCTCAATGTTTTGATATAAGCAAAAAAAAAATGTTTGCCTTTATTTCAGATTTAGTGTCTCTCATAGAATACATTTTCAATCTCTTTATTCTGTCCAGAGTTTAATTATTTTGTTTCGGTGAAACCTTTTTCTTTGGGAATCCAGTAATAAAAATAAAAACTTTATTCAAATAGTATTTTTGTAAATCTCTTTCTACAGTCTTTGTGTTCATTTAATTTAATGACTTTTTTATTTATTTATTGTTATTTTACTCCACTTTTTTTGCATTCAAACAGAAAAATATTGAATCAAAATCAATATAACTCTTCTCCTTTTTTAGACCTATTCTTCCACTTCTTCTTTATTTTTCTAATTAAAAATGAATGGATTCAACAAATATTAATTCCAAATGAATTCATACAATCGTTTGTTTAACTTATTATATGAAGAGAATAATTCTTTGAAAAAAAGGATTTTTATTAATGAATTGAATCAACACTTTTTGATAATAATTAAAATGAATTTCTATATTAAACAAAATGAATGTTCACTTCATTTAACGCATTATTATTCATAAAAAGTCTAATTAAAGTCAATTACACTTAAATTGTTTAACATATTTAATGAAAATTTTTATCAGATATTAAAATTGCTTTTCATATTTCATAACATCTATTGATAGCCAGTGGCCAATGACTTTCCCCATTAATTTAGTTTATGAATAGCATTTTGATGCGTTGATCACTACATAAGATAAACCCCCGGAATGACACTTCCGTGTAATGGCTTTATATATGAATAGAAATCTCAGATTTGATGATAAAAACTTCCCTTTTATTAAAAATAAAGAATCAAATATTATTCAGAAATTAATTTTTCACTCCAAGAGATTTATGTTTGACAAGTTTAAACAAATTTTCAGAGCAGCGACATATCATAAATAAAGTGATAAATAAATACTCTTTGAAATCGTTATATTTTAATAATTAATGCAAACTTTATGTCTATGTTTTTGATTAAATGTTTGATTACTATAAAAATATTCGTTTAAAGAATTTTTTCTCTAAAAAAAGAGGTTTCCATTAGTTTTTTTCAAAAGATTTCTCTCGGATTATCGATTGAGTAATTTTCACAGAGCGATGAAAATCCCTTTTTTCTATCAAATTATGAATTGATTGGTTTGTCGTTATGTCATAAGTCAGTTACAGTGAAAGCAAATTAGAGTTAACTCTATATATTCGAAGAGGTCTTAAAGAAAAAAAAAAATCTAAATTCATTTTCTCGACTCGTTTTCTTCATTATAAATATACCGTAATTTAATGAATGTATGCTTTACTTCTTATATGGATTTTACGTTAAAGACATGTGTCTGAAAAATAGCTAAAAAGAAATCATTAGTGCGTTCAGAGAAGAGCTCTATTTGAGTCTAAGGCGAGAAAAATGAGACAAAAAAAGAGTCGGTCCTCACATTTTAGCTGTAAATAAGACGATGAATAAGAAGGAGAAGAAAAAAAGTGAAAATATTTTCTTCGATTCACTTAATTCGTGGATCATTTCAAAACAGAGTTCGTGTCAGAATTTCTGCCTGTTCTGAGCTCTTAAATAGTGAAAAATTTATTTTAAAATCCTCAACATATTATAATCTGATCCAGAGCACAAGTAGTACCACCTTGGTCACCATAACTGACAGCATAAATTTTTGGATAACAAAAAAATCATTTTCAATGATTTACGAAAGAAAAGTCTGTTGTTTAAAGACTGGAAAAGTTTTAACATTAAAACAATAACTTTGAAAAAGTTTAGATCCGTTTAATGAGATAAAAATAGTGGAAATTTTTCAGTCAACCAAAAGGAAGTTTAATTAGTTGACAGACAATGAGAAAGAGTTATCTCAAGCAAAACACCAGTCCTTTTATTCCCTTTTATTTGTTCGATAATCTATTATAATAGGAGACTTCCCTTCCGACCAGTAATTCAGAAAAGAGTTAAGATATAAAAACTTTGTATTTATTGAAAAATATTTGAATTGATTTGTGAATCAATTTTAGTATAACTCAAACACTTTTATTGAAACTCTTGTTTGTCTACTCTTCATATGTTTAAAAAAGTTTATTCTCGAGTCCTTTCGAATCTCTTTTAGATAAATATTATCGATTGTATTCATACAACTGTCCATTTGTCAAAACTCTTGATAGTATTTCCTCGAGAATTTTAATCCATAAGTTTGTCACATCTCTATCTCTCTCTTCTTCTCAATTCTATTGAGATATTATTTTTCAATACTTAGATTTTTTGAGTATATTTTTTTTGCTCAGACTATTACTTCTTATGTATCTATTGCTCAGACACTCAAAATAGGATGAAATATCTCAGAATTTAATCAAAAGTTTATATTTGAAAATAAAATATTGATTGTATCAACTGTCCAAACCTTTCCAACACTCCATTGAGTAAACTTTAATATCAAATATAAAATTATTTCGATTCTATATTTTCAATAATGAGTTCAATTTATGAATGAATATTGTTTTTTATTCTAATAAAAATCAATTCAAACTATTGTTCACTAAAAAAAGTCTTATAGGGATCTCAATAAAAATATACTCTTTTCAAATAAATTTCTTTATTTTTCGCGAGAGAGAGAGAGAGAGAGAGAGAGAGAGAGAGAGAGAGAGAGAGAGAGAGAGAGAGAGAGAGAGAGACCATTGGATAGGTTGAGGGATATCCAAAGGAATAATTTTCACTTCTTTTCGCTCACGTTTTTTATTTTCAATTCAATTTAATTCGTTTAATGTGAAGTAGTTTTGCATTTCATAGCATATATTGAGCTTCAATTTTAAATTATATGCTATTAGTGTACAGTGTATTCCAATGTATTCCCTTATAATTTAGTAAATGCTTTTCCCAAAAAAATGTACATTTTGTCAGTGCTGAGACTCAGTGCAGATATGAACAAATGGCAATTGGAAAAAGAGGTTTTCTATTTTAATTGCTTACTCTTTGAATAAAAAAGATTAGATTCAAAATGAAAGTCAAATTAATTGTCTCTAATGTCATACAATTTTCTATTAAAAACTTAAATAATTTTTTCAATAATATCTAATAAAAAGGGTGTAACCAAAGGGGGGATACTTTTGTAATTCCCTTCGTGTTTATAATAGGAAATATTGATTATAATTCCCTGATCATTCTTGTAGCCATTGTAGCTATAAGTCATATGATAAAAGTGGTGAATCACTTGATTTCAATGAAAATGTGATAAAATGGACTAACAATTAGTCCATCCTTTGGTCTCTAAAGATGTTTATTGAACCAATCGATCACTCAATAAAAGTTAAGATCATTTATTTTCAAATGAAAGGCATTCAAAAATTCTTCAGATTTTTTATTATTATTTGCAACCAAACTATTGATTGAAATTTCAATGATTAAGCCGTCAATAAAAATAATCATTAGTTCCCCCCCTTTCGGGTAATTCATCTGACATTAAAAGCCACGCAAATGATAAGGAAAAAGTTGGCCAAAGAATTCTCATTCGTTTTAATGATATTCTGCGATAGAAAAAGAGTTTATTATTATTATTAAAGTATTTAATCGATAGTTTGATGGACCGTAAAGTGAGGCCCAAAAAGAAGAATAAGAGTCGGGATATATTGTATTTATAAGTCTTATATTACGATTTGGCTTAAAATTAATATAGTTTTCTATTGGCTTACAATAAAATGTCTTTATTCCAATTTGAACAGAAGCCTACAATAACTGTGAAGAGCTATGAATGGGGAGAAACCCCTCACAAATAAATAGAAAGAGTAAAGAGCGTAAAAATGAGGTATAATTTTTCAGTTGCTTTGGATGTATTGCTTCTAAAAAGACTAAGTATTCCTCAAATGCCACAAAAAATGCATTATTTATGTGAATTCAAATACGATATATTTGAGAGCAATGAAAGAGGACTCCTATTTTCAAAAGTCAGTCGAAATAAATCTCAATTTCTATACATATTGTCAAACAAATTCATCATATGTTTTGATCCAGGCAATAAAATATATCCAAGGGTTTTTCTAATTTATGCCAACCTTTTATTCCGTGGAATAGGTTTTCAAAGAATTGATTGCCTAGTTTATATTCACTTTTGATATAAGATAAATTTTTGAGCAAGCAAATATTTATCTAGCAAGGTGTAAATAATAAAATTGTAATGACTTCACGTCAGGTGATTAATGTGTTGAGAGAAGAGTGCAATTTTTGTGCCAATACGTGATTCACAATCTGTTTTGTTTCGTGACATTCACTGTTTAGCACAGAATACAGTAAAAGAGCACAGAATAGAAAGTTTCGGTAAATTTCTTATTTATATATTTGTATTAACAGAGGTTTGAAAGGCTATAGTCGTAAATACAGTCTCTGTTGAACTCATTATAACTTTTTGAATAAATTCATTAAAATTATACTAAATGTAAATTTCCCTGATTTTTGATTAACATTCATTAATGACCCGCGAGATTTAGGACCAAGTTTACTGAACAAAACTTATTCGGTTTCTCTTTTATCGAGATTGTTTTTTGTTTCATTCTTTGAATTCTTCCATTTATTGGTCGGACTTATCTAAAGTGTGGTAAAGAATTTGGTAGATATAGCACTAAATAACTCAGAATAACCGAATCATCATGCTTTATTTGTTCTGGTAAAAACAAAAGCAATGCCACATTCCTACCGATGACCTCAATTTCATAATTAACTCAATTGTAAATATTATTTATCTTCTCTTTCAATGTTTTTTGTAATAAAGAATAAAATATTAGTGTTTTAAACAATTTATACATTACTTTCAAATGACATTAACCTTAAGCACAAACTTATGTTTTATTTAATTAATTATCTTTTAATAGTATTTGGGTTTCAATTAGAAGAATTGCTATAAAAGTAATAAAACCAATTTTGTTGTGATTTTTCTCATATTTTTTTTATTTTTGAAAATAGTCTCTACTCTTGAGTTGAAAATATTAACCATAACTAGAAAATTGAAGTACAGTTTTCCGGAAATAAGAGAAATGACAAATCTGTCCAAAACTCAAATAAAATCCTATTTTCTTTTTTTATCTCAATCTTTGATTTTTTTTATTTGGATCTTAAGATTGTGTCGAATACATACTATAAAATCTAGTCTAAAGAGTATTTCCTTCTTAACAGTACCATAACGTTTAAACAAAGTTCAGTATTTATCATGCAAAAATATCTTTTATTCACATTTCTGTGACTATTCATTCCATGAGAAACCTCTTTTAAATTTCTAATTTTAATCTCATTTTCTGCTAAAATTTTTCTTCACTCTTATCAGAGTCTAAGTACTGATTTCCTCGTCCTTTCACTCCAAAGACTGGCAACAAAAGGGGAAAATAGTTTCCTTTATTCAGTCCTTTCATTGATTTATTTATAATATTCTTTATCGAAAAAAAGGAGCAAAAATGTACTTTAATGACATTGATATTAATAATAAATTGAAAATTAATTTTACAAAACTTTTATTATTTTTTGGTACAAAAACCAGTGCTGACGACAATCAATTTAATCAGAACAATTATTTTAACTAGGTTGTTTTGATTTACTTTTTTAAATAGAACATGCTTCTATTGCTGTGTTAATGAAATAATAATAAACAAAAAGTAATTGTTTCTAAACTAAATAAGAGAATATTTTTGGTTCCCCTAAAATCTAGTTTTTGTTGCTTTAGATTAGTTTCTGCTAAATTGTCCATGTTGATTTATCCGAAATATGTAATTCTAGTAATAAACATTTATCCTAAAGACTTGTCTGCAATTTTGTTGATAAGAAATTAGGGATAATATTACAGAAGTTTATGAAAATTTGATTATTTGAATGATTGATAACTTAATGAGTTTTAGAAGTTTATTATTATTAATATTATGATTGCGTCAAATGTGAATAACCCTATCATTTGTATATTAGAAAAATAATGGCATAAAAACCTACTCTTAAGCAAAGAGTATATTAGAAAGTGAAGGCGGTATTCCTTCAGCACAAACTCATAATATTTGTGATAAACAAAGAAATGGAATTTCAACCCCAAAAAAATAATGTTTTATACGGAAGAAAATATTTTGATATCAATTTTCAAACACTAAATAATAAATATTTTTATTGAAAAATATAGTAAACAAAAACTACTCTTAATTTTATCGGTGAATAAAATTGTCTCATATTTACTAAATAAATATAACACATAAATAGTAAACTTATTATCAAAATTTATCTGAAAGAATGTCATTAAAACGACTAAAGAATTAGAAGGAATAAAATTCTTAGAATTGTTGACGAAAAATACAGAAATATATATAAAATATATTCAACGAATAATTACGAGTGATTTCCATAACAAAAATATATTTGAATTAAATTCAGAATAATTTTTCTGAATTTCTTTTTGAGATAAGAATTAATTTAAATTTTAAAAAACTGGTTACAAATGTTACGGAATATTGTCATCTGTTTTACCTGATTGTGAGCCATGTGTTGAGGCGACGACAGGCGTAAAAATATTTAAATAAAGACAGTCTTCGCTCTGATTACTTAAAAGTCGGATCAAATTTTTCATGTATTCAAAGCGCTGTAAAGGCATTCGTTTCAGTGCTTCCGAAGAGTTTTTCATAATTAGTTCATAATATGGTATACGTTGTGGACAGACAGGTGATAAACGGTTGGCTAGTTTTGTGCCGCGCCAATGGGTTGGGGTCACCGGCGGCATAAAACGAAGCGAACCAATAGGAGGTGTGGCGTAGGGAACACCTAAATAGGCTTCAATTGTTGGTAAAGTTATTGACGGGAACTCCGACTGTTTTAAAGGAGTAAATGTCACGTATTTTCCTCTAATCGATCCATATTTGGTGTTGACCTGTCTTACGGACAGGTTCTCGCTCTGGTCAGAGCTTATTATAAGTGCATCAATACTTTGTTGGAGTAATAAAATGATTGCTATCACTTTGTCAGCCATTGTGGACACAAACACAGACACTGATGTCTATCACATATCACTTAATTTCAATATTATGTCCTTTTTGTGAGAGAAATGTTAAATATTTTTAGTGAAAAACTTTTTTAGTCGACTTATGTTTTGAAAACTAATTAAATGCTTTTGTTATTTAAATTGAAATTTTGTTATTCAGAGCTTTAGTTTCAATAAAATTTAATTCTGAGTTCTTAAGATTTTGAGCTAATTTTTCTAAATCCTCTCAAATATCTCAAAGAATTTGTTTTAATTAATCACAAGAGAAAAGTGAAACACATTTTCTTTTCATTTAAATCTCTTTTTATTTTGTTTTTAATACTATTTTCATATATTTTTCAATTTATAATAAGATTAGAAAAGTTTTGAAAATATATTTGATACTTGAA
This sequence comes from Galumnidae sp. Gr-Ori-00277, assembly GCA_034700165.1. Taxonomy (NCBI): domain Eukaryota; kingdom Metazoa; phylum Arthropoda; class Arachnida; order Sarcoptiformes; family Galumnidae; species Galumnidae sp. Gr-Ori-00277. Next base: position 21,944 of record JAQIXI010000477.1, read on the forward strand.
CTTATATTATACCAAGATATAATCTTGTTTGTTTGTAAATTTTAAACTATTCAATCTAATTAATACATACATTATTATATACAAAGAGTCAGTGCTTTGAAAATTGAAAATCCATTTCCGAGTTATAGATTTTTCACTTAAGTATTCACACAAAAGAATAGTCGAATTCCTTTTTCTGAAGAAAACAATTATCTTGGCAAAAAAATCAATCTCGAAAAATGCAGTTAAATTGAATTTATCGCTACAAAAATTTACTTCAATTCAATATTGAAATCATTAATCTTTTACTCATTTTATGAAATATCGTATTCACTGTCAAATGAAATATATATCACATAATATCTTATAAACACATTTCAATCATTAATATTCACAATAAATAATAAAAAGTTTTTCTTAAAAATTTTCTTAAACTATTGTTTTACTAACAATCGATAGCTTTTTCTTTTAATATATAATACAAACAGAGCTATAGATTCATGAATTGTCGTATAGAAGACAATAATGTATTTATTGATGCAAACAATTCATATGCGAGAAAGTGTTTCGCAAAAACAGTACTAAACTTAACAATTGTTTACATCTTTACTCATTGAAGACCTGAAACAGAATGCGAGACGAGAGCCCAGAGCACTGAACTGATATCCGAGAGCTTTATGTGTGTGTGAGAGTGAAAGAGAGAAGAGAGTGGGAAGAGTGGAAGAGTAGAGCACTTCCACTTTGCGTTGTGTTTGCGCCGGCATTCGTTGCTCTTCATATCAATGTTTCGTTTGGTATTGTATATGCAGTGTATTGAATGGTGAACAGAGTCTGGCCATTGATCACAAATTTTGCCATAACTTAAAGTGAATATAACTTTTGCGAATGCATTCATTCAATCAGTTAAATGCTTTTCATTCAATCTGACTATTAATCAAATTCAATGAATATAACAATTGTGTTCTGAATTCATATTTGAATTGTTAGTCATTTTATTCCTTATGACAAATATTAGAGAAAAGCCCTCAAATAAGGCTTTTTGAGCCAATTTTACGTTTATGTATTATTTTCTCTAATATTTGATTTGAGACAGAGAAAGTGAGTGAGTGAATGTGTGTGTG
>JAQIXI010000478.1:0-23041 GCA_034700165.1 Galumnidae sp. Gr-Ori-00277
GGTTTTTAACCTCCAGGGGGGGGTATTTTGCCAAATACCCCCCCCTGGAAATCGAAGTCATTTGCCATCCCTGCTTTTAAGTATAAAGGTTTGAGGCCAACGAACAATCAATTATAACTTTAGTCGACTGTATTTCAATTAAGACTTTGAATATTCCCTGAATTAATGAAAATCAATCAAAAAGAAAGGCTTTGTTTCTGACCTCTTCTTATTGCGGATGATTTTGAGCGCCACTTCTTGATTGGTCTTATGGTCGAGTGCTCTGATTACTTGACCAAAACTGCCTTTTCCTATAACTTCTAGTATCTCATATCGATATGATATGTGGTCGTGAAGCACCTGTACGTTCAAAAGCAAAGGTATTGTAATGAAAAACTAGTCATTCAGAAGAGAATTTTGATTCAATAAAAGATAATTTTAGATTAAAATATGAGATAAAAAGTTTTGAATTATAATTAATGTAATTATTGTGGGATTTATTTAAATGTTTTATAATTAATAAAATGTGAAAGTTTTTGGTTAAATGTTAATTCATTTAAAAGTTGGCTCATTTTAACTATGAAAATAGAGTGAGGGATAAATTTGTTTTCTTTTCGTTTACTCTAATAAAAATCCATTGCATTTCAGTGTTTCTATTAAATTACTTTTTTTAAAAATGACATTTTTTAGGACAATTTTTTCTTTGAAAAATTCTATTCTAGAAATAGTTCATCGAGTCTTTAGCATAGATTTAGTGAAAACCTACCCAATGGAAAGGTTGACTAAAATACATTATAAATAATAGGTTAAAGAAATGATTTACAATCAAATGATAGCGAAATATATAAAATGCATTTCAAACTCATTCGACTGAAACATATTCTGTTTTCAACTTTTTCTAATTGAAAGTGTGATTCTCTCTCTCTCTCTCTCTCTCTCTCTCTCTCTCTCTCTCTCTCTCTCTCTCTCCCTCCCTCTCCCTCTCTCTCACCTTAACAATAACTAATATTAAGAAATTTATTTACACTAAACTTGACTTCGATTTTATTCTGATTTTGAAATTAAAATTTATAAGTCATTCAAATATTAAAAAAAAAGATAAAAGATTTCACAAAAAAAAAGTTCTGATAATTCCTTAAATTTCGTGAAACGAGGAAAGTTTCGCCTGAATTATGAGCTAATATTAAGGATTAGAATCGGAATAAAACTGAAAAGTAATTAGTTTTTCTTAAAAGAAAAATTAATTATTATATAATCAGGATATACAGGAGTGATAGGGAAATATGTTTTGCTCCGCAAATAAGGATATTAGCTATAAATTAGTCATAAAATTCGTGAGACATTTGCCCATTGAATCCCTGACCTGATTCCTGTGCCAATGAATTGCCGTTTCTTTTCGGCTGACAGTCTTTTGCTATTTATTTTACAATTCATTTCTTATTTTATTATTATTATCGAAAAAATCTCTTCAATATATCATTACAGTAGTGCCCAACCATTCAATCGGTTTACTGGACCTTAACTACAGACTATATTATTTGTAGAAAGAAATTACTTATTATTCCATTCAGTGCTAATCATTAGCTTAACATTGAATTGTTTTTTAATAACATTTGTGTTAATCTATTTCTAAAATCTTAATATTTTCCATTTATTCAAAAATCTATGTAATAATAGTTAATATAATTATAAGTCTTGTTATTAAAGTTTCATTATTTCTGAGCTGACACTGAATATCATCTCTCAAATCATTTAATATTAAATCAAAAGGCATTCATAATATTAAAAGTCTTCAAAATCTGTAATTATTTAAACATTTATTTTACGCATTGAGTTATTTCTGTGGAAAACTGTCCTTACTTTTAGTAATCTATGATTTAATTTAGAGTTTTATATTACTGAAAGCCTTGATAGTTTTTCTTTTCTTAAAGGAAAGGAGTTTTCTTAAAGACAATACACTTTTATATTTGCTTTTAATCTTAAGAAAAACTGTTTTCATATTGTATTTCAAAATCAAACATTTGAATAGATTTATGAAAAGAGTCTGAAAAAAGAAATATTCTGTGAATTAAAGCTTAAAAAATGCTATAATTTTATGACTCAAATCTCTAATTATTTATTTCATGGACTGTATCTCAGATTTATATCCAATTAAATATTGAATTCAAGCGAATATTGAAAACTATGTGCAATAATAGATATTCATTTCTATTCTGTTATTCCCGGATAACATTTATATTCATTGAAATCCACTGAAATCTAGTAAAAAATTTGTTGCATTTAATAGAGAGAAATATCAGTTAAATTGGATGAGAGCTCTTATTTGTCGACTCAAACAGAATAAAAAGAAGAAGAGATGCAAAGGAGAGGAGAAAAGCAAAATAAATATGATTACTGTACTGATGAATACATAGATAAATATCTAAGGATATACTATCCAGTAATCAATAGTACAGATCGAGACTCAAGTGATTGCATTCAAAGGAATGAAGAGATAAAAATGTAAAGAATAGCTAAGAAAAAAATGAGCCATTAATGAGGAAAAGCAACAAAATTGAGCCATAAATAAGTCATTAGCGAACAGAATATATCACAATAGGAAAAACGAGAAGGACCTTACCTTAATATAAGAGCCATTGTCATCATCGTAGCCATGATTGTGATCAGCTCCTTCTTCGCCTTCAATTTTGTTTGCATCCAAACCCAAATACCAAACTTCGGGATAATGTGTGACCTCTGATCGTTCGAAGGCATTCATTCTTAACCCGTAATATCGGACCGTTTCTGACAACAAAAAATAATTGCAAATTGGATTCAAATGAGAAAATTATTTTTTTTTATGGAAAACTCAATTAAAAATCCTTTGTTTTAATGAATCGATTGTTTGTCTTTTATTCACATTTACGCTACAATAGACTGACTTTTGATATCAAAATTAAGATAAAGCGTTAGTGTCTGACCTTTTCTTATTTAATTACAGGTTATCGACAATTGTTAACAATCGTTTCCTGCGGTTCACTCTAATAGTAATCTGAAACTACTTCTGAGTCAGTAATTAAAAGTAAATTTCTTTATAAAATTATTGTGTATTTTGTGTATAATATGACAATAAAAAAAATGTATATTCTTTTCACTAATGATTTTGAACTGAAGTCAAGCCATTTGTGTGAAAATCCATTAAATGATATATAACTTCATAACTAATTAAAATATTTTGTGTAACACTTATTCCGTTTTAAAAAACATTTTTTTCATTCAAAGAGTATAGTTTACTGGAAATCCATTAAGTCTTTTGTGACTTTTTTCGGCACAAAAAAAAGAGACGGAAATGAAATAAGAATTCCCAACAAAAAAAAACCAAAATAACATTTTTCTCTTCGGTTTACATCAAAAAACTTATGAATTTATTTGGAAATTCATTGATATTCAGTTTAAACATAAGTTATGTTTTTCTATCGAATTAATTATTTAACACCAAAAGGAAAAGACAAACAACAAAAGGGAACTCACCGTTTGGACTGAGTGGTAGTTTAAGGCCTAACGGATCAAATCGATGGCTCTTATTGATCGACAATCCATTCTTCTCATGGATGTGGTCTCCGTTAACGCCTATAGGAATAAAAGGGTTTCACTAATAAACTGAATCATCAAAAATGATCAGTAATTCCAACCATTTGAGTGTCCGTTATGGTGTCCGTTGTGTCCATTTCTCTGTCCATTTTTGGCCAAATTGGGAAACTGTGACAACTCATTGGCGATTAGATCTGATTCCTGTTGAGTCAAGTGATTGATCGCCACTTTCTGTATGGCAATCGTGGGCAGAGTGGAAAGACCCCCTCCCAGTTTTGCGTCCACTGCTATTATACCATTACCTAAAAAAATCAATTGAAAGATAAATTTTACGAATAAATTACTATAATTTATAATCTAAGGAACGATCGATAATTATATTTAGTTTTATTTACTTAAAACAAACTCTTAATGTTCGGTCATTTTTGCCTTAATATTGAAATTGGATCGCATTTGAAACTTGATAAAAACAAACATAATAATGAGATGGGTACAAAGATCTCATTGGCATATACATAATTTAATAGGTGATTCAACTTTCTGTGGGAAAATTTTCGATAATTATTTGCTAGTACTGTCGTCTATCTATCATTTGAATTAATTATTAGTAATTATAATAAATTTGCCTCAAAAACAAACTTAATATCTATTTTTAAAAACACTTTTCTAATAACAAGAAAAGAAAAAATTGAATATAAAATATATTTTTTCCATCAATTGTTTGCCAAAAGAAAAGAAAAGATAAAAACTTTGAATTTATAATAAGGAATCAAAATTTGTGTCAAACAAATGATGAATTAATATTCAATTTTTTCAAAAATTTCAATCTTTTAAATGAAATTCAATGGATTATAAGCGGAGACATTAAAAATTCGGTTTTAATATGTTTTTATGTATTAATTCATAACTCTATTGAATAAATAGTTTGAAAAGTTGTTAAACGAATTATGACTGACATTAATAATCAGTAAAAAAATATATTCTAGTCATCAAAAAGAAAATTGTTTTTGACATAAAAATTCATAATTTGCTTACCATTTGAATGGCGCGATAGGCGATGGGTCAGTGAGGCTAACGTTCCACTAGTCTTGGCTGCTGTCAACTGGAGTTGTGTTGCCAGAGCACATCCCAAACGGGATAAGCTATTTGAGTCTGTCTTGTGCTGTCCCGTCGACGACATATTATTTGAATTCTGTTGCAAAACATTCATATTTTTCTCATTATTTTTTGGAAATTATTTTTAAAAAATTAATTAAAAAATATAAATCAATAGTTTTTTTTTGTTAACAATTAGTGTGAAGACGATCTAATCAGTGAACTGGTAGTGCTATGAGGACAGGGGCTGAGTGTAAACATAAAGATATAAAGTGTCTGTTCAAACAGTGGAATACCCGTTTGGTTTTGTAGTCGAGTGTAAAAAAGGGTTAATTGCTTTCAATGGCAAAAAAAGAGTTCTCTTTGGTTTCAAATGCCTTTGAATTTAAAGATTCAAAATTAATAGAGTATTACATAATAGTTATGACTGTTATGCTGTTCGCTAAGGCTTTTCATACGACATTACATATAAAGTTAATAAATAAGGTGTAAATCCATTAAAATATTTTGAATAACACATAAGGACTAAGACTTTTAAGAAATGTTTCAAATATTCAAATTTGAATTTTATTTGAAAAATATTTATTCAAAAAAAGGCTTTCCTTACACTTCAACTAAATTGAATTCTAGAGAAAATTTTTCACTTTAAGTTTGGTATAAATATATATAAAGAAATCCTTTTCAGAGAAGAAAAGATTAAAAATAAACAAAAGAAGTCGTAATTATTTAAACAAATTATAATTAATATTAAAAACTATGGTTTCGTAAAAAACAAATGAAATTTATTTTAAAAATTGAAGTCAAGAATAGAATATATTAAAGGATTAATTCAAATGAAATTCATTATAAGAAAAGCGCTAAAAATGAAATGAAATGTTTTCCATACTTTGTGTTCGTCCAAAACGTATAAATACTTTGGATTTTGACTATAATTTCCATTAGAAATTGCAGTCATTATTAACGGAAAAGTCTTATTATATGAATAATAATAGTTTTAACAACAAATCTAATAAACGGTTGATATAAGACTAATATCCGTTTTCACTCCACAAACAAATTTTAGTCAATCAGTGATTTGTTGTTTCAATAATAAAGAATATTATTTGTATTTCTTCTCAATTTTCAAAATCGGAAGAAAATATTTCTATTTTATAGAAAACTATTCTTGCAAACAATGAAACAGAAGAGGAAAATCCAAATTAATTGCTTGGAAACAGTACTCAACGACCAAATAGTTTTTCGTATCGATTTATACACAAATATTTGTTGACTGAATTTATAACAGAATATTTTTGGAGAAACATGAACTAGGGTATTTCACAATTTCATAAAAAATATACTTTTTATGTTATTAATATTATTTGTGAAAAGTTATTAAACATTTTCAATAAAATCAACGAATAGTTAACATTGAAAACATAGAAAACATATAATTCTATAGATTTTTCAACAAATTCTGAACACTTTTACGAACGGAATGAATGCAATCGAAAGACTGAATGAAATCAATTCTCAGTTTCGAAGTGAATGAATGGCAAAAAAGTTTGTTTAACTCCTTTATAGTGAAGAAAAAAAGTTCGCTGAGAAAACCAGATTTCAATACGATTTGCAGGACTATATTTCTTACATAACAATAACCCGGAGCTGAGCTCCGCTGTCGAGAGAGAAGTTATGTGAGTGAGTGTTAGCTCTGAGTTGAGTGTCTGAGGAGTTGTAGACCCAAAAAACTGGTACACAAATCAGTATTTGACTTCTTTTGATAATAAACTCCTTTTTTAAGTAAAATTACTTTTTTAACGCAATGGAAGATAACTCTGTTTTTAGGACACAAACACTGGTTTTTCTTAAGAAAAACAGTTTTTTCATATTTTAGAGAAAATTTATTATAAAATTTAGTATTTATTTCACTTTTTTCAATGTTTTTCGGTTCTCTGCCTTCACTCTCAAAGCACACGCACTAACAGAGGAACTGACTGTTTGGCTGTTTGGCAATGGCCTTAAAATCAATTCTTATGTTAGAAAAAGGTTTTACGAATACTTGTGCGCAATGGAACCGCCGGCGCTCTCAGTCATCGGTGGCCAACCATTAAGAAGAATGGCTTTTGTCGTCACTCACTTCTATATAACTAAATAAATCGATACACAAAAAAACTATTCATTTCATTCATATTTCATACATCTATTCCATGCAAACTACAAATGAACTGAAATTCAGACTAATTTCTTGAATAATTTATTAAATGTTCGGAGAAAATAGAAAAAAAAGTTGAAATGAAACTCAATTATAAGGAAGACTTAAATTTATAAAGAAATAAATATTCAAAGAAACGTATTATTCAAAGAATATTCTGTTGTTAAGCGACCGGAATATTGAGTTAAAAACAATACTTGAATTACAAAACATTGATTTTTCTTTAGTTTTGTTAATAAGTTTTGTTTTCATTGTTAAGTCGTTTATCGGGAAAATGCTTACCAATCAATAGTTGTATAATTAAGGCATACAACTATAACTGATACCCTGATCATATCAATAACATTCAAGCAATTAATGACGCATTGATTGATAGGTATATGAAAATGTTTTATTTGATTCATAATTTTATTGACAATCTATTGCTTTGAATGTAATTTATTATTTCAATATATATATTATATTGAAATATATAGTGTTTTCAAGGCTTTTGTCTTTTAGTGGAATAATTTAAGGGTGCAGTCAGTTATACAAAACTTAGAGCTCTGGTTTTGAGTTTTTCCTTATCTCTTCAATTTTATGGCAATTTAATGATTGGTTTAATTATTGAAAACTTTGTTTTTAATTCACTAAACATAACATATATTGAGAATCGATTGAGAAATGAATTCACTTTTTTTGGTTGTCTTACGAGTCAGTGATAAAAGCCTTGAGTCTAATGTGAAAATGGATTAGAATTTTATCAATCATTTTGTAATTCGTTATAGAATTAGATTTTTGGGAAAATCGATTAAAAGTTTATTAAAATTTATTTTTATGTAATAATAATCTCTTAATTTTTATTACAATCAAATCGAGAGAACCATTAAAAGGGTTTTTTATTTTAAAATTTTTAAAAATTTGTTTTTTCTATTAAAATATTAATCACTATTTTTTTGAAAACATTTTTTTGATTTATTACGAACCGATTAATATTTAATTGAAAGTCAACTAATTTTTGAAGTTATTTTTGTTTGCTTATAAAAGTAAATAACATGGTTTATTTATTATAAACTATGGGAATTTAGAAGAACACAATTTGCTTAAAATTATTTCACCATGATTTATGGTCAAGTAAAAAAGAAGAAGAATCATCAAGATAGTGTTCGAGAACTAGGTTCGAGAAAAGGTGTTTCTTCAAAGGAAACGTCTCTTTTCTTCATTCCCTTAACTAATCAATGTTGAAGTCATTAATTATTTAAACAAATTTAAAAATCCCAATAAATTGTGTACTTTTTGTCTGTTATTTTTCAACTCTATTATAGTTAAGACTTAAACCCCTTATGAATGATAATTAATAAAATGTTGTGTTTTTTCGTAACACTTCTTTTTTCAAGTAATTAATTTTCATTTCATGTGTGAAAATAAATAGATATGAAGTCATATAATTGAGGAAATCTTATCGGGGAAAAATACATTTGGAAATAAAGACAAAAATTTTTAATTATATTTTTTTGTACGAGAATTACAAAAACCATATTTTCTATTAAACTCTTGTTTTACTACAGAAAAAAAGTAAATATTAATGAATTACTAAACAAATCGATTAGACTTTTCGTTCAGAAAAAAAATCATTCACTCAATCGATAAAATATTTATGAATGAAATGAAGATTAAAAATCGATTTTTGCGTCAAAAATACTGAATTAGACATTCGTTTCAATATTTTTGCAACAAATCGATATAACATAAAGTTTCACCCAGCACAACTCACGATTCACTTTAATCTAAAGATCCTAAAGATTTATCAAGATCCTTCAATATTTGGCATTTATATTAAAATTGACTTTTATTACATTGACCAAGATTAATCACTCAACTTGATCAGAAAACCTGGATATCTAAATTTTTTATTCTATTTGATCTAGACAATTCTAATTAATGAATTTTAAAAGTATTTCAGTATTAAGTTACCCGAATGACACAATAAATTAAAAATTCCAATGAAAAACTTGCTAGTTATTATTATCGATCAATTCTTCGTAATCATTAAAAGAAGTTTTGTTCTAAGAAATATAAAAAGAGCATGGGTAAACTAGCTTTTAATTGTAAACCAGCTCACAATTATCGCCAAATGAGACTAACTGTAGAGCTCTTAATATATCTATCATTTGAAGTAATAATTAGTTTTTCTCAGAAAGTTTTGGCCACTTTTTTGTCACTCTTTTGAACGCTTCACTAAAATAACGGAAAACTAATATATTTTTTTTTGGTTTCATTTCTTTCTTGTCTTTGACTAATAGAGAGAGGAATTAGGAAAAGAGGTTTTGACAGTTTTGCCGAACAGAACATAAAAACTATTTATCAAAATATAGAGAAAATCAAACCTTTTATATGTTATAATCTCTGATCAAAAAATTTAAAAAAATTATTGATTTAAATTATAATAATTATTCTGTTCTATGAGTCAAACATTTGGCAAATATTTGAAAGGGATTTAAATATTAAATACCTTTGATTTGAGTTTTGATTTGAGATAATTATTATTATTTTTATCCCATATTTGTGTCGAATCGGATCTTATGTTTGAGTTTTGGGGACTTTCGATCTGTTTTTGTTGTTGACTGTCATTAATAGTTAAGTCAAGTGCCAAACGGCTAACTATGAAATGATGGCCTTTACACTGACACTCTGGTAAATGACAGCGTCGGGACTGCATATAGACTGGCACTGGCAGTTGGGGACTGACGTGTAGGATTTCCAGCGCCGGACTTAAAGTGTTTGTTGGATAACAAGATATAGAAAACCACATTTCAATACAAATGCAATAAAGTTTAACATCAAATTCAATATAAGTCTTCGTTCTTATGAACGGATCGATTGGAAACCATTAACAACAAAACTATTAATAAAAATGAGATTTTAGTGAAGAAAATATCATTTTATAGCAAAACATATCAATCGTTTGTCACAAAAAACTGTTAAATTATTGCAACAAATTTCACATTAGTTTTAGTTATTTTCACATTCAATGGATTTATATCTAAAGAAAATCAATGAAGAAATTCGTCAAACATTTCATATGATTTGACAGATAATCGAAACAAAAACCTTTCAAACGGTTCGACCGGCGATATGTCTGTCACTCAGCAGTGAGTGATTCGATGAGAGGAACAGTTGACAGACCTTTAAGTTGATGAGTGACAGAGTTGTATGTTGTGCTCTACTGTCTAAAAACCGAATCGAACACAACAGTAGAGCACAGGCGGAGACGCTTTTCGCCCAAAAAGAGTCGAACAAAATCTTTTTGGTTGACTGGCTTTCCATTAAACTCCTATTCCTCTCTTTATCACAGTTTAGATATAGCCAGGGATAGTCTTATAATTAATTTAATATCAACTGAACAGAAGAACTTCCTCACCTTTGTTACAGAGAGAGACTCATTTTGCAGTCAATGGTTAAATAGAATTGAATTTCCTAGTTCATATATCTGGTTATTCACCTAAAAATTTATTTCTTTTCGATGACATTTTTATTGAAATTTAAATAAAAATAGAATAGTTGACAATAGGTGAGGTCATTCTTAAACAAATAGAGCTCATTATAAAAGAATTAAAGTTCAACTCAAATGTTATATTATTGCATATAATCAATAAAAGATTAATATTACCTTGGTTATTATCAAATTAAACAATAATTATATAATGCAATCGACACATATTAGAGCAAAGGATAATTTTTTTAAAACCATCCAGGCTCAACATCAGGCACAACCCTTTTTTTAAGGTGTATTGAACAAACATAGGACAGGTAGGCATCCGTACCTCAAACTGTATATTTATAAACAGCTTTAGCCACAAATAAGCAAGTATATTTTTCAATTAAAAAAAAGTTTTCAATTTTCTCAAATAAAAAAGTTTTTATTTATTTAGAAAATTATATTTGAGTTAAACCTCTTTTTTTTCTTCAATTCAAATGACAGCAAAAAAAGAAAATATTGTTTTTATAATCTATGGATTGATTTGACATTAAAATGCTTTTTTTGAATGTTGTTTGACATTTGAAAAGCTCTAGGAACAACAAAAATTGGAGCTTTATTACATTATTTTTATTCTATAATTATTTGATAGCCCAGGGTTAAAATACACATTTAATAACTGAAATTCGCCAAAACTTTTGATTTTGACATAAAAATCGTATTATTATTAACTGAAACACTTTTCAAAAAATCCAAATTTATTTTAGATTAAAAAAAAAGTGTTTTTAAATTGTATTTAACAAAAAAAAAAATAGTTTCCCTAAAATTACTTTTAATAGGATTAAGTCAATTATAAAAATATAGAGCCTATATAGAGACCAAGAGTCTAATGAAAGCGCATTCGATTTGTAATAATTAACACAAATTTTTGCCTCAATTTTTGTTTTTTAATAAATAAAAAAAACATTTACTGAAGACTAGAATATATTTTAATTAATTATTGGTTTGGAATTTCATAATTGATTTAAAAGTATTTATTTCAAACTTATTTTGATAAAAATATCCAGTTATTATTTATTAAATATAATCTATCAAATATTTTATTCATTTTAAAATAGTTACATAATTTTTCGTGAAAACGATCACTAAAATTGGTTTATAAGACAAAACGCAGACTATTTTTAGAATAAAGAAAACAAACTCTAATAAAATCAAACATTAATTTCATAATAAAATTACTTATTTTTTACACTCATTTTAATATCTTTAGGACATTCGGAACTGTTTTCAACCAAAAATCTAATTCAATAAACAATAAATTGGATTCAATTTTTTAGATTAGAATAAAATAAAAGACTATTCATTGGCTAAAAGTAAAATAAAAGGGTTTAATGGAAAACAAATTGATTGCATAAAAAAGTGGTCATAAAAATCCTAAGCCTTAATATAAAGGGATATCATATATTTGGTCACTCTATTTATAAATCTGGTCATCAATTCTAATAATGGACTCATAATTCTGGGCTCAAAATTTATAAGTCTATATGAAGTAATATATTTATTAATAGATAATATACTGAATATATATTAGTTAAGTAATGATTATTTCAAATTGATATTCATGTGCTAATACACACACAATGGCTATATTTTTAGAACTAAAATATAATAGAATCAATGCTCTAGTTCAGTTATATATTTTCTTCTATTTCAGTGTTGACTCTAAAAGCACAGAATAATTATGTTTAGAGTCGGATCACTTCTTTACGGCTCTTTCTTTGAGTAAATACTGAAAAAAAGACTGGAAATGAAAGTTCTGACTCTACTCTGAAATTAGTTTATCCATAACTACAAAACAGTGGCAACAGTGCAACCGATAAGAGTAAAGACGAGTATAGCTCACTCAGGGGTCTACTCCTTAAGGCTTTACCCGTAATCTAAATTTATATAAAGTCGCGAAAAACACAGAATTATAACTCATTTGATTGCGATTTGATTTGAATGCAAAGAAAAAAGCATTCATTGAATTAACTGATGATTCGTTTCTGACTTTTTGTATCATTTGACAAGAGATTACTTCTTAGAATATGTTATATACCTTGACAAGCGATAAATGAGCTAGATTAATTATTCATATAACCAATTGCATTTAATGCTAACCTGCTGTGTAGCCAATCACGTGACCCAAAGTTATACACTTAAAAATTATTAGAACTCATAACTGATTATAAATTTCTATATAATAATCATTACATTAATTAATAATTAGTTATGAAAACAAAACTCATTTAGGAAATATCATTTAGAATATTCCGTGACAATTAACAAGGATAATCTAATCAGACATTTTAGATTAAAATCGTACTTAATAAATATTAGATTGAACATTTCATAGCCTGTCCAAGTTAATTTATTATATTTCTTATTGAAAAGATTAAATATTTAGCCTTTTTATAACCATATATTCGGAAGTTTTCTATGGATTTTCTCAATTATTAGGGAATTTATTTCAGAAAAGTTGTGCTCAATTGGAGACTAATTCATCCATGTTCTGATCAAACGATAGATTATTAATCTAGTAGAAAGTTCTGGACATTTATCCTTCGGTCTCTCTCTCTCTCTCTCTCTCCCCTTCTCTTTCTCTCTTCTTTTTTTCATTCCTTTTTGTTGAAACCGTTAATTCAAAATCATTAAAACCAAACCAACGGTTAAATTGTATCCAATTTTTAACTGATTGACAGTCAAAATGAGTTTATACTTTAAAAGTGTTTATAAATACTCGTTTGAAGTCTTTATTTAATTTTTTGAAAATAAATTTCTTCAAATTATCTCATATTCTGAGGGTTTCATTCAGTAATTTTTACTCTGAATTAGAGCAGAGTTTAAGACTAAAAATAAGTTTTTAAAAAATTGTTTTGTTATAAAAATACATTTGTGTTCATTAGTTAAATGACAAGTATTTGAATTATGGGTTCACACAATTTTCTCACTAAAAATCACAATTTTCTTATTTTTGACTTTAATTTCATTTTATTTTTTTGATTCTTTTTTGATAAACGACTGAAAATTGTATCGTAAACTAAAGGCAACTATTTTTCTGAATCACTTATTAAAAACTGTTTTTAATGCTTTTAATTCCCACTGTTTTTCTCATAAATCATTCAAACAGTTTTGGGTATAAATTATCGATTATTTATATGTTTATACTCTTAAACAGTTAGATATTTAACTGAATAAATAATACAATAATAATAATAATAATAATTCACATTCAGATGATTGATTGGAATAGTGTCCAGGCACAATAAACTAGAGTAATCCATTGTTAAAGAAAGATCGGCCCAATTTTCAATTTAAAAATATTGGTTTTGTTTTTATAGATTTTTATTTATTTGATTAATATATTATAAAATAGGACTCTATTGGAAATTAAAGGAAATCCCAGCAAAATGTTTGACCAAATATGAACTCAAATCCCATTATTTTAATCTAATATTCTGTTCCTTATTTGAAAAATTGAATTTTAAAATCTAAAAAAAAATTCTAATTCTTCTGACTTTTTATAAACAATTTATACGATATCTTAAGATAAAAAAAAGTGTCGAAATTGAGCTCAGAATAAATATTATTTTTTTCGACAAAGAGTTCCCTATGAATAATAATTACAGAATATGTTTCTCATAGTTTGTTGACAGCAAACACAGCCAAGAGAAAGAAGGGATGGCATTAAAGATAGGGATGAAAAAAATCATATTTTAAGAGTCAAAAGTTTGCTCTAAATATTTTCTGTTTCAGTGATAAATCCGTCGACAGAATGAGAGGCAAAAAATATCTCAAACTTTTTCTCTCCACTTAAGTGTTGGGGCATTAAATTAGTAACAAAAGGAACGGTAGGCTAACATTTTTTATAAAAGAACACAACATTAAAGAAATATATTTACCGTTGGTATGAAAAAAAAACGGTTCACTATTTGATAGATAACTTACATTTAACGCATGAAATATAGTTACAATTATCAACTTTTTATCAAATAGTTTTTCATTAAATTTTGAGAGAGAGAGAGAGAGGAGAGAGAGAGAGAGAGAGAGAGAGAGAGAGAGAGAGAGAGATCCCAAAAAAAGAGATTCAATGAACCAAAAACTACAAAATCACAACATATCAAGAGTCAAGTTATGATCTGAATTTATGAAAAAAATAATTAAAATAATTACATTAATTAATAATTAGAGCAAAAAAGTCATCAAACGAGTTATGTATTCATTTGTGATGAAAACATTATTACATTTCTATCAAATTTAGGCTTAAATTAAAATCAATGGAAAAACCAAATGAATAGATAAAAACAAAAGCAAATGAAATGATGTAATCAATTATATAATACTTAATTCGTTCAATGAATTGATTTTAATTTATATGTCATTAGAATTATGAATCATATGAAGAGTGCACACAGGCTTATGGGCCTGTTCTAAGTGCACAGACCCAACACTATGTTATTCAACTTATTGGGTCGTAACTAAACGATTAGACTTTAAATAAAGTCTAAAAACAAAAAGGAGAGGGGTATCAATCAGTTTGTGTTTTAGTTTGTGGGATGAAAGCAAGAAAATAGGCTAATTTGCAAAGTGAGAGCACAGCCCAAACATACCTGTGCCATCAGATCATTTAGCGAAACAGGTCTCTAACGAAAAAGGGGTTTATAGAGAGAAAAATACATTTGACAGACGATTATAAGTCAAATAATAAGGTTTTTCACCCATTATTTCAAAGGCGGATAGTTTTCAGATGAAAAGTAAAGTCTAATTATCACTAATGGAGTGAATGAACAAAATAATAGTCTTTTAACTTTTGATTTTTTTTCCAATTTCTTACAATAACTCAAATGCGCCGAAAATACATAAAATATTTGCAAAAATCGTGAGTTTTATAACTTTTAAAACCGAATATTAGTTCAAAAATTTTGTGTTATATGTGAGGACCAGACCTGTCATTACAGACGTTGAATGCATAACAAGTTTTTCCATTCAATAATCAAATCATTGGAAAGTCATAAGAGGCAACTGAACCGAGCATTGATCCATCCCTTTGCCATCCATTTCCTCTGAATAGGCTTTTTGTCTCTTTAGTGGCAATGAATTTGTGACACAATTTCAGTACTTTTTAACAATTACTTAATAACCAAGCTAGTTTTGTTCTAATATGAAAACCTAGATATCCATATTTAAATAAAAGCACCATGGGCGGTAAAACAGGACAACTTCAGCCCAAATTGCAAACAAACATATAAATCACTAAAAAACAGTACTTATAATTTAGTGCCAAGTAAAATGTGTGCTTCAAAATATGAGCTAGTACAAAAGTATACACAGAGATAACATTGAAAATTAAAATATATTTTGGATTTAATGCAATATTTATTTGTTTACACTTTTAAAGATTTATTGAAATCCATTAGTCAGTACTTTTTCTTTACAAGCACATGGTGAATTGAACATGATAAAGCGCATAGAAAAGGGTGTAATTTTTAAATGAACTTGGTAATAGTATTTAAAAATACTAATTTTTTAAGAATAGACAAGTTGATTTATTAAGACTGCCATTTTACATTTGGTGCTCAACCAGTATACTTGTGTGACCTGGTTACCGCGAATTATAGCAATGTTCAAGTTCAAACAACAGGTGCTCATTATTCAGATCCAGTGCTCTCATGTATTGAATTTCAATTAAAATAATGTTATATAATTTAAAATAAAGCGAAGGAAACAAATATTAAATGTTTTGTTCTATTGTCTAACGTTTCTTATTATTTGTTTTTATTATAACTCCAGTCCTGACATCAAAATGAGAGTTAAGATTTAAAAAATGTATTCGTAGTCATATAAATCCAGTAGATTTCAGTGTCAATCAGTCACTCACTGAGGCATTCATTTTTATAATCTATTGTCTATTCTTATAAAAAAGAGATTCAATTCCTATTTAAACATTTAATAATTAATATGACACTCATATAACACATTAACCCTATTATTCTGAGCGAATTATATGAATGTCTAAACAGTGGTAAAGTGTCAGCAAATTGTTATTCAAATATTCATAAGAAAACATTTAATTTCTTATTCCTTGAAAACTATTGAAAACCTAAATATTATATTATTATTGTTTATTATTAGGAAAGTTCTGTGAATTTATTACAGATATATCTCTCTCTCTCAGTTTGAAATCTTGTACTCAATATCTGAATGTAAACCTTTTGGAAAGGCATCAGAGGTTTTTGAATAAATAAATATCAGTTAAAAATAAGTGATAAAAATAGAAAAAAAAACTTAATCTTTAAAACTCTTTTCAATATTCATAAGATATGGAATAAAAATTAATCAAAAAATTAAATTAAATGTCTTTTCGCCTAAAAATAATATTTAATTCAACTTTTCTAAGAAAATCTATTAATTTTAATAAAAACAAGTTTATTTCATTTGATACCTTTATAAAAACAACAAGATCATTGGAAAATTTAATTAAATATTACCTTTGAAAGCTTGAAGATAATTATTCTGTTTTTCTAAAAATTCTCTTCTTATTTCTCTTTATAAAACCCATATAACCTAGCTGAAATAAGAGTAATTTAATTTGGAAGGACCTTATTCCTTTAATAGAAATGTAAACTTCTAAGATTACAACTCAGGAAAAATTCTAAAATTAAAACTCATTTCATTATTTTGACATCAATTGAAGCAATCGATTGATTTCTTGAGTAATATTTCTTTAAAAAAGTGTTTCAATTCTGAAAACATTATTTTTGTAAAATTGTGATAAAACTAAAAAACACAACTCATAGTTGGTGTAAATGGGGTAAACATGACCAAGGTAGTCCTCCAATAAAAAGCCATATTTTCTATTAAATAATAACTGAACTCATTTCGTCATTTATAAAATGTTTATGAAATTAGATTTACTTATATTTGACTATAAATTGAATTATTGTCTCAAAAAATGGGCACAAAATTCAGTTTAGACTTAACTCGAAAGTAATCTTCAATTTTTATTATCAAATTTTAAATTCAAAGAATTGACGATCGATTGCAAATGTTGCATGGTTAAACATTTCAAAATCAAATTTATCTCTTATGAATAAAATAGTCTTTGTAGTTTAACTTGAAGAGTCTAGGTAAAATTGAATTTTCAGAATAGCTCATCAAAGAAAGGTACTTTAAAAATTGATCCAAGTTATATCAATAAATTTAAAGAACAGCTAGCTTAAATTGAATAAACCAATAAAACATCGTATCTTAATAAAAATAAAGTGACCCAGATTCAAGATTCGCATCTATTTATCCTGTATCTTCTTAAAAATGGTGAATACCTTGCTCATATTGGCAATAGAGGACAAAATGTTTGAGTGAAAAGAATGTCGATATATATGACAACTCATTTGTCTTCATTGGTAACAGAAAAGTATAGATATTAGTTGTGAGACAACTGAGAGCTCAGGAAATATAAATTCTCGTTTGAAATAAAGAGAAATGCGATTGAAATTCACTTGAAATCATGAAAAGGACGTCCCTTGCAATGAGTTTAACACCAGACAAATGTATTTCAAACAAAGTTTTCAGCACAGAATCAACTTTAAATGGAATTCAATCAAATCCTCAAATTATCAAAAATATATTCAAATTTTGTGAAAAATCGTTAATATTTATGAAAAGTTATCTTTTATTTGAGTGTAATTTTCATTTAAAAGCAGATAATTAATGACAAGATGAGTTCAAAAATGTTAAATGGATGAGTTTATATTTGCATATTCACATAAACTATGGTCTTTTGATTTTTCCCAAATACCTTTTAATATATAACTTAAGTTTCAAGTTATTTGATCTAGTATAATTTATTTCCTCAACTTAAATTCAATTATAAGAATTTTATGTTTTCATAGATGATTAATCTTGGTAAACTTAGAGGAAAAATCAACTAATATTTGTTCGACTAATTGAATAAAATTTTAATTAACAAAAGATATAAATAAAATAAACTCCAAGATTAGATTAAAATAGAGTAAAGGCAGAACTTGATTTAAGTGTTTTTCCTTGTTTTGTCTAAATAGGAACTAGATAACTAAGACATTTAAATATTGTAAAATAAATATGTGAAATATTTCTTGAGCTTGGTCAATGGAATAAAAATATGGCTAAATATTCTGCGAATGACCACTCTTTCATCCGAATAACAAGTCTTAAAGTTTGTAAATAATTCTTGAATTTATTGCAGTCAATAAAAATTCATATAAAATAGATTTTAAACTTTAAAACTAATTAAGTGTCGGTAACTTTAAATGCAATACAATTATCGTTAGAGAGACTCAACTTTAAATAAGCTTACGTTCAGTTATACTCTGTTCGCACTTGTTTTTGAAGAAAAATGTCTTAAGACTAAAGACAAGTCACATACATTTAATTATTTTTATTCATTGATCGGCAGTCGCTGGGAATCTAATGCTGTTTAAATGAGTGTCATATTTGCATATATTTTTATTTAAAATAAATATAATTAATACTTTTAATCAAATTCTATTCGACTCAATTCGTAAATTTATTTGAGTTTATAATAATTCAATTAAAAATATTTACTTTTAATGATTTTCCTATTAATATAAGTCAAACACTAATTCCATATTAAAAAGAAGTGTTTCAATACGTTTAGTGTTTTTGAGACGAACATGAGTTTAATTAAGTGAAAGTTATCTCAAATTAATTATTTAATCGAGGAACTAGCAAGACAATTTGAGCGAAAAATTCTGGCCATAAAATGGAAAATTAATTGAATTCAAAGAATATATCGGAAAATGTTTGGCTAAAACCAGAAAAGTATATCTCTTTTCTTGAATACTGCGGAACAAATGCAAAAACTATACCTGATTTTAGGCAAATTGATTAAGAGCTTAGTTTTAACGGCATTTGATAGAGTATTTTATGTCGATTAGGAATCAAATGCATAGATCTTATGATGGGATCAATTAATGTACAGAAATAGTATCAGAAATACATCAATCATTATAAGGCCATCCATTAGATTGGAGTCACCGCACAAATGGAGAGATAATTCATAACCAATGAAAACAACTTCTCATTTAATATTTGGTTAAGACTTGAATTTCACTTTTTGGCGACATTTTGGCCGCACTTCTTAGCACTGATTAATGGTTTATTCGAAGACATTTCTCTTTAAAAACGACGGAAAATAGAAAAATAGCAGTTTATTGGGTACTGACTTCTTATGGCATCTCAAATGTCATTCATGTGTTAACTCAATATTACGACAAATATTAAAACTTTTTTTTCTTCGCTTAAAACTGTTTATTCTATTATTGATTATTTTATCTTATTTTTTAGCGATCAGTTATTTTTAGGCTAAACTTTTCCCTTTTATAGCATTCAATCATTTTCTAACGTTTTATTTGAGGAAAATATTTGATTTGGAAGAAAATTGACGAAACATACTCTAATTACTTAGGCTATATATAATCTTGCTACTTGCGAAATTTAAGCGCAAATAACATTTTAATGAAAGAATTTTGATTATTTCAGTCAAAAATAAAATAGGTTTCAGAAAAGTTTTGCTCTTTTTATCAAATCAATAGCTTTTGGATAGTATTCGAAAACATTAAAAATTCAAAACTATTTGAAAAATTCACTCAAAAAAAGAGTAACAAAACATTTTTGAACAGAAAAATACGTATTTTTTATAATATTCTTAGACATTATTTAGTAAAAAGCAGTCAACAAATTTTCAATCGATTAGATTAAAAATTTATTTTCTAAATTCCAGGCATACATTCACTCAGAATAATACCCTTGGTAACAATAAAGCTTATTTTAGCCGATAAATTTCCATTGTTAAATAAATAAAAATAGCTTAGTTTTCAAGTTAACTGACTCTTTTGAATAGAATTAAAATTACCTTGACTTTGCCTTGCTTATTTAAACAAGTAAAGAATAAAGAGTGTGGCCATCCCTGCAATCACTGCCTTTTCTAATTGAATTTCAATAATTTGGTTCTGTTTTTAGTGTTTGACTAAAGGCATGAAATTTCATTGGATTTCGTATTTGAAATAAAATTGTTTTTTGTTTTTATTTTTCAATTCCTGTCAGTTATTAAAGGAATGAATCGAAATCTTTATTGAGTAATAGTGAGGCACAGCATATGAGTCAGGTATTCATTTCATGGCTCTTATCTGTCGGCAAAATACTGAACACTTCTTTTGGGAGAATTATCTTTTTGGGATACAATTATGGCTTTTATGTTACGAAGACTTTATATTTCAGAATAGATTAAACTTTGCGTTCAATTTCTCGGAAAATCAACGTTTCCATAGAAACCATTAAAATCCCATTACAGGCCTTTACAGCCCTTTCAATCCCGAATCCCTTTTCACATAATTGAACAGAATATGTGTTTGCACTAAAACAATGGGATATAACATATTGCACAGACAAGAATTTTGATCAGGGATTTAATAAGCCATTTACTTGTCAAAACAAACTTGCCACTTTTATCCTTACATTTTCACTAATTAGCATGTGAAATTTTTTAAAGAATTTAGCGTTTACATTACCTTGTGGTTGTGAGCTTGCACAATAGATTCAATTAACGTTTGTTCGCGAATTTGGCCAAAACCCTTGTAAGGAATATATAAGTTTAAAATTGTATTTATTTGAGCAAGGTTAATTTCTTATATTAAGATAATAGTATTTATTAAAAAAAACTAATAAAAGTCTTAAACTAATCGAGAATTGAATTCTTGGTTTTATAACAAAAAGGTGTCAATAAAAATGAGAAAAACTTATTCTGTTCTGAAAAACACTTTTCAGAAAAATGTAAAAACAAATAAAAGATTCAATTAAATGGAAAAAATAGTATTTCGTAAACATAACTCATCTCTTTATTTATCATTTAATTCTCAAAAGAAATGTCAAATGATTTCAAATATAATAGTTTTGGAGTTTTATTTGGTTTAACTGTTTTTCACAAATTTATTTCACACTTTTTTTAATAGACACTTCATTTTTAGGTGTATGGATCAAATCTTATCTATGTAAAATACAAATAAATGTGGGATATTGACCCAGAATTTTTAATTTGTTTATCCCTGATCTTGACTTAACTTTTAGTCAAATATAGAGGAATCGATTATTTTTTTCTCTCATAAAAAGAGACACTTTTTAAGCGTTCAATGCATTGGTTGGGTTACAAATTTTAACATAATTTTGTTGCCAAAAGACATTGACTTTCAATGAGAAGTTTCTATTAAGTATTTGTCTATTTTTATATGACTTCATTTATAATAGGTCCTTGATTATCAAGAAGTAGTTTTATTTAATTCAATATATTCTCTTATTAAAATGTGTACTTGGATAATTATATATACTCTTAAAATGAAAAAAAAGAATAATTAATTATCAATAAATTTATTTAAAATAATAATAAGTTATTATTAATAACATTAGTATTAATAAGAAATTTAATCATAAAAATAAAATAAAGATTTATATTAAGAAACGATATAACGATATAAATATTTATCAATAATATAATGCAATTCTAATCAAAAGTTTTACTCAAATATATAATCAAATATATATTTAAATAAAAAGTGATTAATATAATGTCACTCCTATTCGATAATGTGTTTCATATTAACATTTAATCGATTTGCAATTAAATCTTAACCATTCAATTGAGTTAAATCAGTCGTTTTATGCTAATTATAGACAATTTGAATCATTAAACTGTTAAAATTGCTGAAAGGATCTTGATAAAACATGTAAATTGCATTCTTGGTTTCAAACAACACTCTTTCAAAATAGTATTCCTTTTATATAAAGAATTGTTTGCTTTTATAGAGAATTTCAAAAGAAAAGACAAAATTTATAAAAAAAATCTCTGAAAAAAGTGAACAGAATTTGTATAAAAATTTGAATTTCAATTGTTTTTATCGTTTTTATGTCTTTTATAACATCAAAGACTTAAAATAATTGATTCAAAAATTTTTTTTAACAAATATTTGCTCTTAATTTTCAATTAAGTCTTCAAATAATGAAAATTTACAAATTAATAAAAGCAACATGATAATATTATACTTCCGACGGAAGAATGTCTACTCAAATTAACAGGAAAGTTAAAAGTAGCATGTTTACAAACTTACTGTATTATTAATTAGCCACAAGAAGTTGTCTACTAATTATCAAACATAAGAGGAAAGGAATTAGACTCCAAACTAATAATGACTCGTTTGTGAACAACCGATGGTATGACTCAAAACAATTACCAAAAATATAAGAATATATTCACGACTGAAATCATTTATAAGTATTAAATCGTTAATAAAATTACTGATCGATTGGTTTAGAGTTCGATAAGTCGTGACGATATAAATGCATGTTTTCAAACACCATTTAATCCATTAGTTATGGGATTCAATAATACCTAAAATTAATGACTTCTGTGTTAATGAACTTTTGGGGTATAATTTTTTTTGGGCTGAGTTATAATAACATCTATCGCTCTTAGGGTGAGGACCGGGGATGTGTGGGCGACCACAGATGAGGTATTACTCATCAAATAATTTGTAAAGTGTTGTTCTTCTGGTACTTTCTGTCTTTCAATCATTTGGTTTTGTCGTCAGATTTGCGATTCTTTGAACTCTTAATGAAAAAGAGGAGAGAGAGAGAGAGAGAGAGAGAGAGAGAGAGAGAGA
>JAQIXI010000479.1:0-22999 GCA_034700165.1 Galumnidae sp. Gr-Ori-00277
ATTCACTAATTATTTCAAATTTCATTGAATCAAAAATTTAACAAAAAAACAATTTTTTGAAATCATTTGTAATTTTTAAGAATTTAATGATTATTGTTATAAATAAAATTTAATTCTTGTCACAAAATTCTTGTCATCTTTGATTATAATTGTGTTTAATTTAATCATTTGGTCATTAAATTTACTATAAAATGAGGTTAATTTACTTTTAAAACAATAAATAGTTAATAACCCCTCAAATAGTTAACGACACCTTAAAATTAAGGCTTAAATAGTTAAAATTGTTGGAAAAAAACTCATCGAAAAATTGACCCTCAATATGTGATTCGAGCTAATAATCATTTTGCTTCATATCTTTAACCACCAAAATAGTTGTAATAGTTATTTACGGCTCTAATAATAAATAACTGTAAGATAGTTATAATTTAATTTTTAGTAAAAAACGACTTTTCATAGTTGAAAACCTAATATATACCGGACTATGACTTCTATAGGAAGGGTTCAAAAGAAATTTGAAAACCATTGACCAAAAAAAAAATTTTGACTAAAGGTGGACCAAGATTGTATTAATCATGTTTCTTAGAGTTTAGAGTTATTTTAAATGAATCTTTTAAATGATTTGTGACCAAGGAAATATCCTAATACTGATTTCTTAGACTATTGAGTTCTTCGTCTTAATTCAAGTGGAGTTTCATTTAAATTATGGAATAATTATGAAAATTATAGAAATATCTTAAACTATGGATATTAAACATTGGATTATAAATACAGTGATTGACATAAAAGGGAGGAATAGATGAACACTAAAGTTTAGTGACTAAACTTTTCTTAATTAATAATTCTCAATTTTGGACTTCCGTTTCTTTGAGAACCCACTAAAGACTAAAGACTTTTATAAAATGTGGTCAATAATTGTATCAACAATAGTATGAATCCATAATAATATCAATAAAATTAGTAAAAGGTTTGCTTTAACTCATTAATAGATTTCATTAATAATACTTAACATTGAATAAAGAGTTTCTGATAAAAGTTTTATCCAATGGAAATGAGCAAATGAGCAAGGCAAAGTTCAAACTTAACTCAATAGATATTAAATTAGTATTCATTTTAACTGAGTTTATGAGAGGCTATCGGACAACAAGAATACTAATAATCAGTTTTTATGAGAATTGCCCTTGCTCATTTGTATTGTTTAGTATTGAATGTTTTAAAAGTTTATATTGAGTTCAAAGAATTAAAGTTATGATGAGATTTGTTGTGTCGCAAGACTTGAACAATGAGTCCATCTGTCGGTCGACAACTGATGGCTAACATCTCAAACATAATATTAGAAAATCGGTTAAATCACATAAATTTGGATTTTTTCGGTGAGTTTTCTTCAATTAAAGTCTTTATTTGAATTCAAATAAGTTTTATATTGTTTTGCCTTAAATTGTCATCAATTAGTTTATAAAAATATTTTAATTGAATGCAATGTAATAGTGATGACAGCAATCAATAATAGCATTAAAAGCGTTATTATTAGTTGTTTTTGAGGACCGCATTCATTGAACAATACATTTGGCGCTAAACCACAAAATGGATGCATTCATAGCCTTTGGGTGTGTCTTAACATAAGTGACCGCTAACTGACCAAATCCTTTCCCATTTCTCTTTTAATTAAAGTCTAATCATTTGTTTTATTATAAAATAAATTAAAAGTTAATAATTTTATTTTATGCAAATTCCCTGAATTTCACTCAATATTTCATTATAGCGTCAAATATGGCTCATCTTTACTATAAATTACGATTAATTTCATTATATTTAGGCATTAATTAAAAGTTTAGTTAATTTGATTTTTTGCAAATAAAGCACTTTTTGTGTATATTTTAGATAAAATTTAGTTGACTTTTCTTTATTTCAATCAGTGTTTTATTGAAATTTATTGAAAATTAATTTAAAAATAGATTTTCATTTATTTGAAAAAAATTTGGGGTCAGTTCTTATGTAAGACGTCTTTGATTTGTATTTGAAGCTCTTTTGACTCACATCGACATAAAGACAAACAAAAATTACTTCAAATAAAATAATTGACAAAAATTTAAACAAAAATTTTGGGATAATTTTCCCGTAAATTGTATTCACTTTTTATTTGTTTATTTATTTTATTAATTTTCTTCATTTGTTTTGACATTAATTTTTAACAAAAGAAGTCTTTGTTTTTCTATAAAAATCTATCAATAATTCATTGATTTCAGTGAATATTTGTCTTCAAATTTGTTTTGATCTCATATTAAGTATTATATCTTCAGAAAAGAAGACAATTAAATAAAAATTATGGCGCGCGGAGGACGTGGAGGGAGAGGTCGCGGACGAGTGGCGAGAACTCCCGACTCGACGATAGCCATATCTAATCCACAGCCGGAGGAAGAAGAGGATGAGATGACAACCGAAGAAACGGAAGAATCACAAGAAGGCGGTACTGAAGACGAACAGATCGCAGAAACTTCTGAAAGTAAAGAACCAAAAGTAGACCGAAGAAAACCTCAACTAAAGGCCAAACCTGAGCCAACCCCTGAACCAAAGGCTTCGGTGGGCAAAAGGCCGGGTCGACCCTTTAAAAGAGGTAAAATCAGTACTCCAGTGACCGCTACCACTGAAACCAATAACAGCGCAAACAGTAATAGTGATGGAGAGCACAGCGAAACTCAAACTGAAGGAAGTGCTGAACCCATTCGCAAAAGAGGACGTAAACCAAAAGAACCCATAAAAGAAGAGGACAGATATGTACCAAACACTGACTCCAAAAAGAGGGGTATATTTCTAATTAATGACTACTTTTTATAAGAAAACTAATTGATTTCATTAATGACAGGTATTATGGCTGAGGGAAACACTTCTTTACGTCGAAGGGATCAGATTAAATCAAAAGCCCGATATTCGCCGCCACCTTTTGACACCCCTAAACGCGAGAGGGGGTCCGCCATTAAGTTTCCGTCAACCACTTCATCGACGGTGCGTTACGTCAATGAAAGCGATGACGACGATATGGTTTCGGTGTCCCCCACTTTCAAACTATCGACAGATGTTTCTCCTCCGCGACGAAAGGTTATCGCCGGTCGTCCCAACGAATCAATGGTTCACTCAATAGAAAACGTTGGCGTTTCAAAGATAGGCGACGGCAGTAAACTTGTGGTAACTCTTCCGGACGGGTCTACTGTGAAAGTGGACGCTTCCACCAGTAGTTCAAAAAAGGTTGCCTTCAAAGGAAGTAAAAAAGTTGGCGACAAATCAATTGAAATCGATTTCGATGACGCCGGCGCTAAATCTGATCCACAGGACGACGACTATAAGCCCTCCAGAAGTCGTAAAAAACCGGAAGAGATTAAGAAAGAGGGAGAGAAGCCTAAAGTGATTCAGACTTATTCGAGGATAACTCCAAAACAAGCGGCTCCTAAACTGTTAGCTATATCTCAGACTCAACTCAAGTCTAATATGAGTGCCGGCAAACCCGTCGGCGATAAAATAACGCCTAAATTTGTGACGACTTCGACTCAGCCCAGAAGTAATCAAAGGCGTACCACCACTCAAACCACTAAATATATCGACGGAATGCCTGATATAAATGAATGCACACTCGATATCGAGAATGACTCCCAAATGATTAAACTTCCGGACAGAATATTATTATTACACTCAGAATTACCCCTTAAACTGGCGCTTAGTGTCGAACACGAAGACGAGACATATCTTTTTAGACAAATTGTAAGTCCGATGGAAACTAATCGATACGTTTGTCTTCTTTGCAAAGGAATTGACGTCAGTTTCGCCGCAAAAGAAGAAAAAGATATTATATCCCACTATAAAACTTTACATGAATTGGAAGTCGTGACCGCAAACGCAAAGTTTTCCGAAGATATAGTTTTCATATGTCTTCCAAAATCTATTCTGGAACAGTTAACAAACAACAAGAATTCAATTCCATTAAATGCCCCTTGCCAATATTGCGGGGATGAGGTCAGACTTATTAACATTGAAAATATGAAACAACACTATTGTGTAGAACACAATAAGGAAGTGACCATGATCGAACAGGAAGAGATTCTAAAAATGCATTTATTCTTTTATTGTTCGCAATGCAAATATAAGTCCAATAATTTTGATTCTCATCACAAACATATGAAAGAAGAACACAAAATGAAGAGCTATAAGTGTAAAAACTGTGTTCTCATAACTCAGGACTTAACTCGACTGAAGACACATTTCCGCGCAAAACATATGATTAATAGCGCCAATCAGAATATGCAGTGCTATTACTGTCACGGATTGCTTATAGGAATGGATCGTTTGAATAAACACATTCAACAGTCACATATGGTTCAAACGGGACCGACAGAATTCTCGTGTGTCGCTTGTCTTAAGCCTTGTGGTCGAGGAAAAGACCTCCTGACTCACGCACAGAATTGTCCAAAAGCTGGCGCTAAAGACAAAGAAAAGGACGACAAGAATAAGATAACACTTAAAATGGAAACGAATGAAAACGATTCAGAGGCCGCCATTTGTTTCCTTTGCGGCGATGAGTTTGAATCAAATGAGATCTGTATTCTTCATCAGCACCACATTCACATGAAATGGGTCTCAGATCTAAAACGATATACCAATTCAAGTGCAGACATGACGGAAGCATATCCTAAGGAATTGACAATCGATGACTTAACACCTGAAGAACAGCTACGGAAGTCTAAAGTAGAGACAATAGTTGGTCACTGGTGTCGAATGTGCGACCAAATGGTTAAAGTATATCGTCTATATTACCTGCATATGGCTAACTATCACAAATTGGATAAAGAATTCCAATGCAATGTTTCCAACTGTAAAATGCAGTTCACATCTGCCGAACAATTTCAGGTTTTAATGATTTTTAATTAAGTTTTTAACAACTTTTTACAAATTTATATTTTTTTTAGGAACATATAATCGCTACAAATCACACACAAAAGACTATTATTACACATCCGGACGAAGTATTCATTCATTTGTTAACTTATTTTAATAAATGTTTTCGTAATAATAGGTATTCGTTTGCGCGTATTGTGATCTTTATTTCGGATCTGATGAAGATTTGGTTAATCATTTGATTACTGATCAACACATTAACAAATTTACAGCTTCGGGTCATTTCCATCGAACAGAACCCCGTAATTACAAATGCAAAGCCTGTCATACATTCTTTGGTATGAAAGAGTCGTATATTCATCATTTGGAGACCGAACCCCATCAATATAACTGTCCTTATTGTGGAATATCAACGGCTACTCCGAGTGAGTCCATTCAATTGATTTAACTGAATGTCTAATATTGAATGTGTGAATTAGGTTCGCGTCGGGCGCACATCCAGAACACTCACCCTGATAAATTGCAGATTTGTGAAGAATGTAATGAACCACAAATCGATGTTTTGGCTCATTTTGTTTCTCATGGATTCGCTTTTGAGTGCAAGAAATGCATCAAAAAATTTTACAATAGGGAACAATTAAATGCCCACATGGAAGTACACCAGGACCCAATTATATGCACGTGGCAGGACTGTGGACGTACTATCACTACCCGATCAATGCTCGTCACTCATTACAGGGGCCACAAAAGTGAACACAAATGTGGAGTTTGTGGTCAAGGTTTGTGTTCCTCTGCTTTTATTTATTAAATTGTATCTAATATTTGTGTTATTATAGCGTTTTGGAACATAAATATGTTGAATAGTCATCAACGCTCACATCAAACCATTCAACGCGTAAATCCACAAATTATTGCTCCACAAAAACCATCTCCGGGTCGTCCGACACAAACAAAGAATCCAATTATACAATCAATTCCAAGAAGTGATCAAAATTTGATCAAATTTCCCGCGCCTTTGAATGCGACGCAATTGAAAACAAAACCCGGAATAACAGGAATTCCTTCAACACTTGGTATCAATACTTCGAAGTCACCTCAAGTTAGTTCCACTATAATTAAATGCGGTCACTGTTCCGCTCTATTCAAGAATCCCAAAGACTTAGCCGGACATAAATGTGTCAAAACAACGACCAGACATGAAGTATCCGATGAAAGTAAACTTTTAGAATTAGCGGCCAAAGCAGCGCAGGCCGCGAGTAAACCCACTCCAAAACCTGCTCGAAGTCGAAGGCAATCACCGAAGAAAGCCGTTCCACAACAACAACAACAACCAGTAATTGATTTAAATGCATTGACTCAAAATATCGCCAATCAATCAGAAGACGGCACTCAAGTCATTATGATTTTAAATCAAGAAACGGGAGAACTGATGGAAATTACTGCTCCTCAGGGAATGGCTGTTTCAGAAGTCATTAATTCACTTAATTTTGTCAGACCTAATGTGGGCGAAGCCGTTGCTATTGCTTCAAACGGTTCCGATTCAGTTGCTTTTGAACAACAAGAACTTCAGGTACAACAAAATACAGGACAGGAAACAGTTGTTGTCGCACAGTCTTCGAATGCAGACACTCAAGTGACGCAACAAATTCAAAGCACTAGCGGTGAGTCGGGCGCTCAGGAACAGACTATTATGTTGCCGGCAAACTGTTTTAATGAGGACGGATCCCTAACTTTGGATGCGGCCACTCTCGCAAGTCTTAATCTCGGTATTGCTGTCGACGGCAACGGAGAACTAACCACTGATGGCAACACTACTTTTATTATTGACACCTCTCAGAACAGATAAAACTATTTGGAGACAACCCGTAAGGAATACAATCAATTAATTAATTAAATATTTATTATTTTTTTTTAATTTATAGTTTATTTAATAACAAATGAATTAATGGAAGACAAAAACATCTCATTTTTTCAAACAAATATTTGAATCAATTGATCGGAACATCACTTCAATTAGTATTCCATTAAACTTTCAGTTTTCAATTCATAAAATTTGGTATAATTTCAGATATCATTAAAATACGAATATTATTATAATTATATATTTAAATCATTTGAAGTAAAAACACATCCATTGCTTTCGTTTTAAAATTTAATTTTTCAATAAATAGTTTTTTTTGAGAAAAAATAGTTTTCATTCAAAATTGAATATAAATTTAATTAAATAAAATAAAATAAAATTCCTTTACTTTTGACTTTTTAACGATTTTTATTAATATTTTGTTTATTATTTTGGGATTAGTCTTAAAATTTGATAAAATACTCGAATTTTTTTACATTAAATAAAACAAATAATTAGAAATCATTTGCAAAGAAAATTCATATCTAATTCTTGAAGCGATTGTTTTTGTCGAAACAAATCAATTAATTGTTTGAGTCGTTCTTTACTGAACTGATCCTCAGAATCCCTCATAATTTGAGATTTAAGTAAAAGTTTACAAATATATGACAACCAATTGATGTTTGATTTCGGAGTAAATTTGTTCCAATCATTGCTTTAAAATAAATAAAATCTATTAAAGATTGAATTCAATTGAATTGAATACTTCGTCAGTTTGACCATTGATTGATAACATTTGTCTTGCGATGAGAGCTCAGAATTTTCATTAAATCTCATTATATTCGTCAGATTTTTGCAGTGAATTCTGTTTCCTAAACAAATGGTTTACAATTTTTTTTTCAAACAAAATATAAGAAAAGGTTTAAACCGATTCTAATCCGTGAAAATGTTGTGTCGATTATAACGGCTTCAAAGCCTTCGCTGTTAACAGAAAATCGATTGAAATTATATATGAAATGAATTTTTTGTTTTGTTGTCTCTTTAATTAATATATTGGAAATATGGAGGTCTCTGTGCTCGAACTCAACGGCCGCTTCAGCCACAGTCAAACCAATTGTCAACTGAAGAGCTACACTTAAAAGCTGTGTTGAAGTGATGGATCTATTCTGAGTTTTATTCAAATAGTTTTAATTTAAAGAGATTTTGAATATTTTATACTTTAATTGCTTTCCAAAGGGGTTGTCCTCCGAATGACATTATAAGGATAGCATATTCTCGCGCTGTTATTAAGTATTGAATTCAAGTAAATCATTATAAGAGAAAACATTTCAATGAATTCTTACGAATCGAAATAAAATCTTCAAATATTTCTTCTTTTATTGGCGGCAATTCATCACTTATTTTATTCTTCAAAAGGAAAGGCGGGATATCCCCCGAAACTAAGAATTTTCCGAAAACTTTTGGAAAACAGTTGGTTTCAAATTGTTGTAATGAACTTAAATTGGACAAGGCCCTAAATTAAGGCATTTCGCATTAAACTAATATTAAAATTTAGAGAAGTGTTTACTCGCTTATTTGAAACTCATTGTGAATCTCTTCGAATAAACCATCTCTTGATCTAAATTCTGGTCCTTTAATCCGATTCTTCAAATCAAAACTTATGGCACGAATTACTTTTAAAACAATCATTTGTTGGATATCTTTGTGATAACCAGTGAATAGTTCCGCATACGAACCGTAATCGAAACGAACCAAATCTCGAAAACTTTAAATTAAATAAAGATTTTATTCAATTTTTTTGTTGAAAATCTTATACTTATTTAAAAAAGTATCGAAAGATTGAACTGAATTTTCACAAAAGTTAAGGAAAGCCTTTCGACTCGAATCGTTTTCCATAATTTTCTGTATTTGTTCTAAAAATATATTTTCTTCTAATTCTTCTTTAGTCTCAAATTTATCGATTGAATCCTATTTTTGAAATATTTTTTAGATTCAGATCTAATCAAAAATTAGTTTTTACTTTTGGATTGTTTTCATCCAAAGTCTTAAAATTTCGGACAAATTTATTCCAATTCTTTTTCATTTTAATAGACATTTAATTTAAGATTAATTTGAACTTTAGATAAATTTAAACAAATTCTAACGATTTTTAAATTTAGACTTAAATTCAGTTAATATTTGAATAATCTTTAATTAGAGCTAAAAAAACGTTTAAATAATGAATAATAAATTATTAATAAATCGGAAAATATTATCAATAATTTGTTGAAAATTTTTAATTCAAAATTAGAGCCAAAAGTGGTTTAAATGTTGGAAAACAACTTTCAATGAGTTTTCAGTCAATGAAACCCTTTTTAAATGTTTTTTTTATTTTTTATGAAAATATTTATACTAATAATTAAAGTTTAATTAATTTTATTTTAATTAATTTATTAATTCTAAATTAATAATGGATTCATTGAAAGCATTTGATATCCGTTTGTCTGACATTTGGAGCGAATGTCAAAAAGAAATGATTTCAATGAATCACAAAATCATTGATTTGAAGAATTGTCTCAAGACTTCAGAACAGATTAACAAACATTTAATTAAATGCAATGAATTTCTTGTGGCTATTATTGAAAAATGCAAAATAGATGACCAAAACAACAAAAGAATGTCTTTAATAATTCAGTCCATTAAAAAAGAAGAGGAATGTATTGAAATGGAAAAAGAAAATCTGAAGAAATGCCAAAATGACTCTAAAAGACAATACGAATCCGATCGACAAAAGATCTTTCAATTAATCGGTGGTTGGAATCAAATTAAAACCGAAATCTCTGAACAAAAGTTAAATAAATTGACCCAAACTTCAAGCGATGATTTGTTAGAACGGATGACAGAAAGTGTCGAAAGTCTAACAAATAATGATTTTCAGTCCGAAAATAATTTTGAGCCAAATTTTGAGCCCAACTTTGAGCCCAACTTTGAACCCAATTTTGAGCCCAACTTTGAGCCCAACTTTGAGCACAACTTTGAGCACAACTTTGAGCCCAAATTTGAACCTCAAATCGATGTTAACAATGAAACACAAAATGACTCCGAAAGTGATGTTTTGGATAATATTTTAGATAATAATAACGATTTTGATATAATGGAAGACACAAATGATAGCGATTACGACCCAAAAGTTCATAATAAAAAGAGAGACAAAAACTTCGATATGAAGTACTCCGAACAAGACTTAAGTGAGAGAACCAAACGAATCAATGAAAAAGTTCTTCCCTTCAAAGTTGGGGACAAATATATATGTAATGAAAGCGATTGTAATTTCAATTCAGGAATTAAACGAGTATTTTATACGCATCGCTTACAACACGAGAGGGGAAAACCATTAACTGTTCGGACAACAACCAAATCAAAGGTCAGAACTCCGGGAGAATTAAGTGATAAACAGAAACGAATCAAAGAAAAAGTACTGCCCTTTAAAGTGGGCGACGAATATATCTGTTCTAAAGAGAAGTGTGACTTCAGATGTAGAGCTCAAAATGATTTTTATCGTCATTTGAATGGACACAATCCCAAAGTTGTCAGTAGAGAACCCAAAGAAGTCAAATCAAATGATTCTGAGCGGCCTTATGTTTGCGATTGGCCTGGATGCTCTTTTGCTTTTAAGCGATCCCCACATTTATCACTTCATCGTAAAAGACATTTAGGGGAGCGACCATATGAATGTGATTGGCCTGGGTGCGATGCTAAAATGTATACTTCGCACCACCGCTATAGTCATCGTTTGACTCATACCAATGAGAGGCCATATGTGTGCGATTGGCCTGGGTGTAGTTACACTGGCAAACAAAAGTGGGCCCTAATCTCTCATAAGAGGATACATACGGGAGAAAAGCCTTATGTCTGTCCATTCCCTGAATGTGGTTATCGATGTTCACAGCCCTGTGCACTCTTAACCCATAAAAGAAAACATACCGGAGAAAAGCCATACGTCTGTGAAGTTAGAGAATGTCATAAAAGATTTTCTTCTTTGGCCGGCGTTTGGGCGCATAAAAAGACTCATCAGAGGAATGAATACAAAGCGTTTGTAAAATCCAAAAATGAGTTAACAATAGACGTCGAATATATGAGTGAAGACGAAAGCAAAGACATCAGTCCTTAAAAATAATTAACAATGAAATCAATGTTAAATGTGTTCACATTTTTATATACATTTAAATCAGGGGTCGCCAAAGAACTCGACTCCAGGAAGGGGTGTCAGTGTAGGGTATTTTTGGTCAAAAATCAGGTGTATTGGGGGGTATTATTTTGTGAGACCTCAAAAATTGTTAGTTTTTTACTTATAATTCATTTTATTTATAAATAAGCTTGGTAACACATTTGGCAAGCTTTTTGTTTAAAATTTAGTTTTTGGTCTTATTTTATCAAAAATACGTTAAATATTATGGAATTCTATAGATTTTTGAGAGAAAACACATAAAAAACGAGTTTTAAATTTTATCATAATTCGTGCTCCGTTTTTCGAGAGGGGTCCTTTTTAAGATTTTTCGGTATTCCGGAATACCCCCTTTGGCTATCCCTGATTTAAATCCTTTGTTATAAGTTTTCAGAGAAAATAATATTTATTAATAAAAAGTCACT
This sequence comes from Galumnidae sp. Gr-Ori-00277, assembly GCA_034700165.1. Taxonomy (NCBI): domain Eukaryota; kingdom Metazoa; phylum Arthropoda; class Arachnida; order Sarcoptiformes; family Galumnidae; species Galumnidae sp. Gr-Ori-00277. The sequence goes on from JAQIXI010000479.1 coordinate 11,351, forward strand.
TTTAGTTTATTAATTAAGTCTTCAAAAAGAGTTATTATATTCACAAATCTTTGTTTTGCAATAAATTTTATAAATGAAAGCATTTAATAACTACTGAAGTAAATTAAGAGGGATTTTGTGGTGACATAAGTCACAAACATTGCAAATAAAAGTGAAGTAAATGACAACAAACTGTAGTTTAAGATATAAACGAAAAAATATATAATAAAAGAATAGAATATATAAAACTTATTCGCCATAAATCGCAAATTGATTCGAGGTTTTAACACTTCAGTTGTTCTCTGAGGGGTTAAAGAATTTCCTATTTTAACAGTTTTAACGAAAAAAGTGGGTCCAGAGAACAGTTGTTTGAATAAAACTCCAAAAAATCCGGGTTTAGTGTAGAGATCGTTAATTTGTGTCCCATATTTTCGATTAATCCAATCGGATATAAATATACACAAATAAACCAAATAATAGAACTCAAACGTACGAACGGGTTGTTTGTCGGGATTGCCTTCAATGAGAGTTAACTGCGGTTTTATTACTTTATTGAGAACTTGACTTCTGCCAAATGAGGTCAGTCTAATAGTTCCATCTTTGTCTTCGAATAGTTCTTCACTACTTTGTCTCTGATTATGACTATTTTCTTCTGATGAATGACTAAATGTTGTAATCATTTGTGGCGGGACCTCAAACAATTGTGACAAATGTTTTGAAGCCATTTCTAAGTTGTGTTTCGTCTTATTTTTTTCGGCCAAAAGTTTTTTATTTTCATTGGATTGTGTCATATCTTCGGAGAATTGAAAGAAAGAAGAGATGTAGTGAACCAATGAAATGCCCGAATCTGTGGTCATTTGTTCATTTATTTGAGTCTTTGATATAATTTCGTTGACAATATTTATAGCTTTTGATATTTCAATCAAAAGCTGTTGAATTAAAGGTTTGATTGCCGGACAAAAAAGAGGTATATATTCAAAATTATTGGCCTCCAATTCAATCAATGGATATCTTTTTTGTGGTGATAACGAACCAAAATTTTGTTGACGTATTGTCGGCGACAAAAGACTAATCCTTGAGTTTGTTGTTATCCAATTATTTGGCGTAAAATGCGCTGAAGAGTCGTTAATCATTAAATTCTCCGCTTCTCTTATCCAAAGCGAAAGAGAGGTCTGAGAGAAAACTTTTGTGAGTCTAGAAATCATTACAGCGTTTTTATATGAACTCAAATCCATAAGTCGTGAAAAACGAGGAATCAATTGACGAAAAATTACGGAATAAAACAACAGATTATCGGCAATAAATTGTTTCCATCGATTGTCGAGAATGATCTCTATCTTACTCTCATTCATGTCACTCATCTGAGCCATTGATTGTGTTGGAGACATAACATAACGCCAGGGCTGGATATAACTGAGCCAAGTCTCTAAAGGAAGTCGAAATGATGTATCGTTGGGCCACCGATCAAATGATAGCCTTAAAAAAGTGTATAATTTTTTTTGAAAACTATATTTTTGAGACCAAATCGAACGCTTAATATTCTCCAAAGGCATGACATCGATTCCATTCATTGAATCATTAGTTTTGTTATAACTGTTGGCGAAATAATGCAATTGTTTTATCAGAATTCTAACGGCTCTCATGTGATCAGAATTTGGTGTAAAGCAATTTTGTTTTGAAGGACTTGAGTTTCTTTTAACGCCCACTGAATGAGGGATCGCGTGATTTAACCACATTTCGGTTATAATCATAAGAAATGTCTCACATTTTCCAATTTCAGAACCCAAAGAGTCGTGAATTAGTCGATGAGATAACTGTTGAGTGCTTTCATTATTTTGAGTTCCACTCAATAATGGCTTTAAATTAAGAATAGAAGACTTGAATAAAGGAGAGATTTGAGTCGTCGGTGAAGTTAAGGACTTTGGACTGTTAGCAGTCCCTAAATGTAAAAGACTTGAAGTCGTCGACGACAACGACTGCCAAATACTTGACTGAGAGTTAGAATTCTGAGTCGAAATCATTTGATTGGATGAAAGCGGAACGAAATGATTTAAATACGACTCTAAGAGTGAAAAATATACGATATTTGAAGGATTGGAAGTGGCGTTCATTAACTGTTCCAAATAATAGGGATTTTGTTGACTATTAGTCGAACTGTCATTCATTACATAATACGCGAAATGAAATAAGAAATACTCGAATGCGTTAACACTTATGGTATTTGAAAATCCGTGGGATATCTTATTGCCATAAAATTGTGGAATATTTCCCTCTTCGAGACATTGTTTGGTCGGAATCTATTTTTTTTAAATAACATATTATTTACCATAAAATCATTTACTGATTCATTCAAATACCGGAAGTAATGCTTTTGGAAATTCATATCTATTTAAGGGATCAGTCATTAGTTGTCTGATTAAATGAAAAAGACATCCATTCGGCTGAAGAAAATTCAAAATTGCATCGAATTCTCGGGGATTATAGTTTCGAGAAATTAGTTTTAAAGACCAGTCGGTTGACACTGAAGAGGATCCGACGCCGAAGATGTCTTCTACTAATACCATGAATTTATTTTGAATATCCTTTCGATAAAATAATTAGATTTAAACCAATAAAAAACAAAATCAAAATAAATTTCAAACTTTAATATTAGTGGCCATCGATTCCTGTATTAATTGTGACAAACAATGAATCTTTTGAAGAATCGGTTCTTTTAGACAACTGTCGAAACGGATCTGAAACTAAATTTAACGTCAATTCAGTGTTGGATTAATATTTAATTTAAAAGTTACCGGAAGTAAATTCATTGCATTCGTTGTATTCATTGAATAATAATTATTGTTTGAGAAATTCATGTTTTGTCAGATTTAGTCCTAAATTACAAAAGATTTGGTCTTAAAATTATAAAACAATTAAAACGAATTCAAAGAAAACATTCAAATGAGAGTCAAATTCAAAATCATTTGAAACGAAAATTTTAGAGCCATTCATAAACAACATTCAATGTGTGAACTAAAAAACTATTGAAAAGTTGGAAGAATCGGAAGAAAAGTTGATTTTTTCAACAATTTATTAATTTTATAAATTGTTATAACTTTAGGATTATATTTTAAAATTCCAATATATGTCTAAAATGGTTTTTCGATCAAATTCTTGGTCTTTTCATAACTGATTATTATTAAAATTTTTAATTGGATCACATTTTTGCAAAGAATTTCTTTTTGCAAGTTTATTTATGCAACTTTTATATTTTGATCAAGGTATGAATCAAGGCACTAGCTGTAGATACAAGAGAAAAGGGTTTTCTATTAATTATCGCTATTTATTAAATTAATGGACTTTAAAACATTAAATATTGTATTAAAAACAATTGTTTTATTAAATAAAAACTTTTTTATTTTTCTTTTGACTGAAATTTTAATTTTATATTTACAGCACTTTTTTAAGATTTTAAGAGAAAATTTAAAGTTTTCTTTTAAAGAGATGTGAAACTAAACTATCAATTTCTTGATTTGTATATATGTCTGAGTGATTGCTTTCGAGATGTTTTCGATAATCAGCAAAAGTATTGGTTTTGTAATCGCAATGATTGCAGGGATAGACAAACAATCCGTTGTGTTTCTTAGTCTTCAGAATATGTTTTCGTATATTTTCCTGAGTATTACAAACATAACTGAAAGACAAAATTTAAAAAAATAGAATATAATTAATAAAATAGTTTCAGACAGACCTACAATAAGGACAGGAATAAGGTTTTTCTCCGCTGTGTATTCGCAAATGTCGACATAAATTGGAACTGAGATATGTCTTAAAATCACAAAAACTACACTCAAAGCGTTTCTCTCCGGTGTGTTGTCTGTAATGTTTTCTTAAAATAAAAATCGATTTTGTTTTATAGGGACAGCGATCGCATAGAAGTTGTTTCTCTTCTGGATCTGAATGCACTCTCTTGTGCTCTGAGAGTTCACTTTTGGTGACAAATGCAAACCGACAGCTCTCAAAATCACACTTAAATTGTCGCTCATTTTTGGGTAAATGTCTTTTCATATGTTCTGAAAGTATGAACTTTGTATGAAAGAAAACTCCGCAAACATCACAACCGAATGTCTTCTTTCTGTTGGTGTCGTGTATTTTCATGTGATTCGAAAGTATTTTATTCAAAGCAAAAGCTGCGCCACAGACGTCACAAATCTTATCTTTAATATTGAAATGAGTTTTTTCGTGAGATTTCAAATAATCTAATCTTGTAAATTTTTTATCGCATTGAATACATTCAAATGGAGTTTCATTTAAATGAATATTTATATGTTTTCTCAGTTCGCGACTGATATAAGTATTGTCACAAAGAGGACACTTGTATTTGTCTTCATTTCTTTTAATGGTTTTATTGGATATCTTTCCTTCAATTTGTTTATGTATTGAGAAAACAGGCATTTCGTGATTCACAGAATGAAGTAAATGAGTTGAATGTCTATCGGTTTTAAAATCACATTTAAAACACGAATATTTAGGATTATCGCCAATAAAATTACTTTTAATCAGATCCGGAAACGCAACTCTTCGAATGTGTTGATCCATTCTATGCTTTTTTAAATGTGTCTTATATTTAAAAACTTTTTGACAAAAATCGCACTTAAATTTGTCCGAACGTTCGCCAAAATAATTGCAATAATTATTAGTTTCTTTTAGTTTACAAACAATTAAAGGTCCGGAACTGTTTGAATGAATTGTTTGATTATTTCCCAAATGATTCATAAGACTCTGGACGTCATCACTATTCTTATTACATATTTTACACTCAAAACAAGTAATTCGATAGAGAGTGTTATGGATGTGCTCTGAAGTGGTTAAGTGCCAAAAGTAATTATTTGATTGATTTGTATAAAAGGAGCAAATCTGACAAATGAATGATAGGTTTCGAATTAAATTTGATTCACTTTTAGTTATCGATTCAGAATTGAAGACATCAGACGAAGAGTGAAGACTTGAATTTAAATAATGTTTTAGTAAATCAAATGAATTTTTGGCCACAAAAATACAAAGTTTGCATTTGAGGTCATTTTCATCGTTGATATCTTTTACGGGACTTTTTCTGCCAAATGTTTGATTCACTTCCGAACAATTAATCCAAACTTTTGAAGAAATTGAATCGAAATTAGTTTCAGTTTTATTTTTATTAAAATCGCTTTCATTATATCCTTCGACCGTTTCGTCAGAATTTCTTCGTTTATTTGTCTCAAAAACTTCTGATTCATTAGAAGAAGAGTCGCAGATATAGGAAGCGATACCATTATTAGAGTCATTCTTTGATTGCGGATGACTTCCGGGTTTCCATTTTCCGCCTAATTATGACATCACTTATAGTCAAACATTATATAAAAAACTGTATTTCAAATACCCGTAAAGTTTTTTGGCGGACGATATATATCCATCTCTTCTTCTGAGTGGTCCTCTTCTGATGAAATGCTTCGGTCACTATTTTGGTCGCTGTTAACACTTCTATCGTCTTCTTCCTCTTCCTCTTCAGTCATTTTATACTTATATTGCAACTGAAGACTTGTGAAGAACTTGTCTGCAGTCATGTGTTCGCAGTGACCACTCTTTCGGTGTTCGATATAATTGTCTAAACCATTGATTGTTTGTTTACAACGAATACAAATATGATTGTCATCACAACTGTCCGAAACAAATGCATTCATTTTATAAATTGATTCTTCAGTTTTGACCACTAATTATAACCAAAAATTTAATCAATTTTTAAGTTTTTTTTGTTGAAAAAATCTTTTGAGATTTGAATGTTATTATGATTTATTTACAAACAATAAATTTATTAATGAAGTAATTAATTTAATGTAAAAATGTGTTAAAATTGTGTTTAGTGTTAATATTATCTTATAATTAAAATAAAAGTATATTTAAATAAAATTATTTATTTTATAAAATTTCAAAACAAAAAATCAAAACATTTGTGTCGAGACGTCATTCAAAGCGTTGTTTATGTTTTGATTTGTTTACAAAACGTTTAAATTTTTAAAAAATATTTTGTCCGCAAAAATGTCTTTAAATGGTTTTATGCATTCGAGGAATATCTACAAAACAAAACCAAATTTTGCTGATTTGGCCAAAACTTATCCCTCTTTTGGAGCTTTTATTAGTACTGATTTCAAAGGAAAAGTCATATTTGATTACAACGATTGCAATGCTTTGAGAGAACTGACAAAAACTTTGTTAATCAAAGACTTCGGCCTTGAAGTCGATATACCTGAAGATCGACTTATCCCAACTGTTCCGCAAAGACTTAATTATATCCTTTTCGTCGAAGACTTGATGTCGAAATTGTTTCAGTTTCTAAAAATAGAAAAAGAAGAAGTAATTGGTTTGGATGTCGGCACCGGTTGTGTCGCTATTTTTCCTTTGATTGGTTGTACTCTAAATAAGAACTGGAAGTTTTTGGCCACAGAAATCGATCCGAAGAACATCGAAAGCGCTTCAAATAATGTACTTAAGAATGATTTGAGTAATAGAATCAAAGGTTAGTCTTATTTATAAATTAAGAGAATTTACTGAAAATATTTTATAGTTATTGAATGCAATGAAGACAACGACTGGTCAGCGATTGTCTCTTCATTGGACCATAAGATTCACTTTTTGATGACAAATCCCCCATTTTTTAGCGATAACTTCAATGATAGTGACACTTCTATGAATGACTCAATTGATGACAAAGAAGTTACTCAACAAAAAGTTAAACCAAAATTCCAAAGAAAGAAGTCTTCAGCGAATACATCGAATGCTATTGAATCAGTTGTCGTCGGCGGTGAACTCGAATTTGTTTCAAAGATAATCGAAAAAAGTTTAAAACTTAGCGACAAAATAATGGTTTACACCACAATGTGTGGCAAAAAACAGACTTTTTATGAATTGAAAAATATTATCAAAAGATATTTAAAGGACGGAGTGATTAAAAGTTTTGTCTGCACTGAGTTTTGTCAGGGATTCACTAAGAGGTGGGGAATTGCCTGGACTTACATATCGGGTCTCAATCTGAAAGAAGTTCCGACCATTAAATCAGTTAAACAAAACTCTTCTTTAACTTATTATTTGCCGCCAATAATGAAAGGAATTGATTATAACATTCATTCGGTTTCCGATAAAATTAAATCTCTTCTCAAAAATGATTTAAAAATCGATTCTTTTGAAGTTAATGAAAGTAAAAAACGAATTGAATACAGAATAAGAGCCGACACAAACACTTGGAGTAATCAAAGAAGAAGAAAACGACAAATTAAAAGACAAGAAATGGAAGACAATAACACTAATAATAATAATAATGTAATATATGGTCATCCAATTAACTCGAGTGAAGACATGGATACAAACGAGACAAATGTCAAGAAACGGAGTTTTGATGAAAGCGAAGAAGAAATTGAAGACAATTCAAAAAGAAATAAATTATTTTTTGAATATTCGGCGAAAGAGTTATTTCTTTTGGACGTAAGTCTTATAATAAGAAGAGAAAAACAATCGATTCTTATTGATATGAAGACTAAAGAATTGGCAAAAAATAAAGAGTCGACGTATCAGTTGTTTCAATATTTTAAAAATAATTTGATTTAATTTTATTTTCGTTATCGCATTACACTTCTAAAAGACATAATTTTCTAAATTAAACCAAAATATAATTTTCATTCAGTTATCTGTACTTCAATTTCTTCGAAACCTTCGCCACAAATGATTGCTTTCCATTTGTTTATATTTCTTTAAAATTTGTAAAAAAGTTAAGAAAAAATTATTTAATCAAAAACTTACGGAACAAATGCTAAACATAACGAAGAAATGTCTGCAATGCTTGAGATGTGAGAAGCAATTGATTCTAACTTCAATTGTAATGTCAACGAATCAAAGAAGTATTTCCAGACAACAATTCTTTGATCTATTGATGCACTGATTAGTCTCGTATTTGATAGTAATTTGAGGCCTAAATTTAACGATTATTTTCACTGCAAATAATAGAATTGATTACCAGTTATTTGAGAGGAATGTATATATTTGTCTTCAATCGATGAAATTTGATTCAATTCTTTCTTATTATCTTTGATTACAATAAGAGATAGATTGTTATCATCGCCACCACTGACTAATACCCATAAGTTTTCTGAACATATACAAATCAATTGATTTTAAGTATTGAAAAATTTAAGCAAACCTTTCAAATGGAAGACATCCAAAGCATTGATTCCGCACTCATGAAGTCTTAATTCCAGACAATGTTTTAGAAATATTTGTTTCGATTGATTTTCATCGAAATCAAACTTTTCTGGAATTTTTTGATCGAATGACCATATTTTGAGAGCGCCGTCATTGGAAGCAGTGATTATATGTGAAGTAAAGACATTTAAAACTCTTAAAACACAACTCGTATTAAAAGAATTGATGGCAAACATTTCCAAAGACATTGTCTCACAATTAAATATAAAAAGACGAAGCGATGAATCAGAACAGGCCGTAGAAATCAAATATTGCTTTTCATTGATTTGATTCATATTAACGTCTAAATATCGAATTTGTGGATCAATTAATAAATTGTTACTCTTTTGACACTTGTTTTGAATTGAGTCCGACCACAAAAATTTATTAAATAATTGGTTACAAATTAATTGATTTTCTTTTAAATAAATTTTCCAAAACATAAGTTGAGCCCTCCCTCCAACCGAAACCATAAAACAGGAATCCTTTTGATCAGAACTACAACTTAAGGCACAGATATTGGATATATGACCGAAAAGCTGTGATTCTATTCGCCAATCATTGGTCTCAATGTCTAAAACATTGATATGAATAATATTATTCTCTCCGGCGGTCGCGAAATACACACAACTATTTACAAATAATAGCGAACAGCAGTTGATTTTCTTGGAGTGCGAGGGTTGGCTCAGACACAAGTTTTGGTCAATTCTGACTTTAGATATTTGTTTATCAAATGAAATAATGTCCTCTTGTTTTGTATAACAAAAATAAAGTCTATTTTGATAAATAGTGAAATCCCAGGACCGATGACCGCCTCCACAATCGATACTTTCTATATATCTCTGTTGCCTTTCATCCCAAACAACAAAATTTCGGGACTGAAAGCCATAAATAAGTGATATTTCATTCGTTTGTTTATCAAATTCAAAGTTTTCTATGAACTCCATATCTGAAAATATCCGGAATATTCTAAGTAAGGAACAATTAGATTCTTCCAAAAGAAATTCAAAGATTTTTCCGTTTTTGCCGCTCGAATACATTAATTGTGAATTAGGTTTTACTTTGAGAGCAGTCACTCCATTACTTCGGTGCAAATGATTAAAATGTTTGATTGGATTCATTTTTTCTTTAAAATAAACAAAAATACTTCCATTTCTGTCGCCAACAATTAATAGTTGTTTGAATAAAAGTGCGGCCGTTGGCCACCGATGTTTGCTATTCGGCAAAACATAGTCTCCCAAAAAACTAAACTTGTTAAGTGACAATAACTTAATTTTTCCTTCAATACCACAAACTATAAAATTAAAAGAATCGATGAAACAAATACTAAAAACTTTTGAATTTTGGACTCTTTTTATTTGAATATCGAAATGTCTTTTATTTTCGTTCACTTCTATTGAGGCAATTGTTCCACATTTAGAGCCCAATAATATTAGATTTCGCTTTTCGTTTATATCTATTGCAGAATAAGTTTGGAATATTTGAGTGAATTCTTGGTTAACAAACAAAATATTGTCATTTTGTGGAGAAAAGAGTTTAAATTCTCCATTAATTGTCGAACAAAATATATAAATAGTGTTGAGTGCCATCAGTTTTATTTGTTTCGGCTGAGAATTATGTCTGACAACACAATTATGTGGTGTTATTGAGTTATTAATATCACAAATAGTTAACGAAGAATCACTTCCACCAAAAAATGCAAGTAATGACTCAGAATCTACACATAAGGACCAAATGCTGGAACTTTTATGTCCGTCCACTCTCTGAATCATTTTTTTCTCATTAATATTCCACAAACAAAGAGAAGAGTCTTCGCCAACACTTAAAACTATTGGAAATGGATTTGTAATACTTGTCAGACACCAAATACGAGATAAATGACCGTAAAATACATGGCTTTCACTGAATTGATTTTTATTCCAGAAATCTATTGAATCACAAAATTCATTAGATTTAAGACTTGAGGTCCAAATGCGAACACTTCTATCATCCGAAGCAGATATTAATAAATTGAGTGATTTGTTATAATTTAGTGCAAAAATGACCCCATCGTGACCTCTAAGACGTTGAAGATTCTTAGAGATAAATCCAGTGCAGTTTTGATTTGGAAATGCTCTCCAAACGATTATTTCTTTGAAGACAGTTCCCGAAGAAATAACAAAACTATTGTCTGATTCATTGATTGCCATAATTTCTGCGGAATAGAGAATACACTTATCGTTTCCTTTAATTTGTGTCATATTTTTGCTTTTCCAGTCGAAGACAATCACTTCGTTGTGAGCTTTCACTACAAAAACAAGACTTCCTATCATTTTAAGGGAAAGAATCCAATCATAAAAGTTATGGCTTTCGAGTAATTCATTTAACGAAAATTTCTTATTCTTGTAATCAAATGAAAATTCATAAATAGTGAGGAACCGATTGCCACAAATCGAGACAATTATCGAAAGTCTGGAATCGCTCTCAAAATGTTTTAAAGTCTGGATTTTGTTGATTACAAATGTTTTAAATATATTTTTTATTAAAATCAATTCATTTAAACCATTTTTATCTGTTTTTAAGATATGAAGATCTGAACCCATTCCTGAATATAAATATAATCTTTAAATTGATTTTAAATGAAAACAATTAAATACTGACCGACAAATAAAAACGGTTTTTCAAAACAAAGTGATCTTAAATCACATTTTGTTTTCAAGTTTATCATTGACTCACTTCTCGACATTTTTATCTTAAATAAGATTACAATTGAATCAACTTTTAGTCACAATTAGAAGTAATGACTCATTTCTTCAAAACTAATTCATAACTTTTCAAAGTTTAGTCAAAATGTGTAAAACATTTAAAAGTGTGAAACATGTGTTCAATGTTTACATTACAATGAGTTCAGTACTAAAGTTCATATATTATGTCTTTTATTTGATTCATTAAAAGTCAAATTTTATAATTAAAAGTTTATAAATCGTGGATTCGGGGAATCATTTTATTGAACATAATGTGTGACAAATCTTCTCCAATACTATAATAGTTATAATTCACAAAATCAATTACAAATAATTATTACCGATTTGTAAACGACAAAAGTAATATCCATATAAATATAAATAATTTTTAAAGTTAAAAGTCTAGTTCAGTCATTTATTTGAAGATAATATAAAAATTTAAATTTTAAACCATTAAATGTTTGAATTAGTCATTAAAGACTAATTTTATCTTTAATTCTAACTTCAGATGTAGTAAATGAATGTTCAAAATATTTGTATACTTCGTTTAGTGAACGTTTATTAAACGTTGTTTTTGATTGAATTACTGAATACCATTAAATCTCAATTTTATAAACTTTCTATAATTTTAATAAAATAATTAAAATAGTTATTCACTAAAATATACGTTATATTCAAAATTGTTATTAATTTGTGTTTA
>JAQIXI010000480.1:0-22993 GCA_034700165.1 Galumnidae sp. Gr-Ori-00277
ATGACTTTCCATTATATGTCCACTCCTTAATTCATTGACTTAATGTTTGGTAAAAGAATATTCTTTTATGGATTAAAAAATAAAAGGATGAAAAACGATCTCAAAGTTTTCAATACGAACAAAGAGGAGAGACATGAATATGAAGTGAAAATCATAGCGAAAATCGATTGAGAGTCGAATCTTATTATTCTTATATCCGATGGAAATAATATTAGATATAAGTTAAGACATAAACACTTAAATATTATTCATTATTCCCTCTAATAATTGAATTAATTGCTAGATATGAATAATGTGTTCATCTAAAGATGCAGTGCTCGGCATTAATCAAATATAAATTTAGCCAAACAAAAGTGCACAGAATATCAATTTTAGATCATCTGATGTCTAGACTGCTGACAATCTTTTTTCATTCTATCAATTTATACATAAGAGAGACAATGGACTAAATAAATTTGCTTTACTATTAAAAAAAGAAAGTGAATGAATGAGTGAGTGAGTGAGAGAAAGGGAGAGAGAGAGATCCTTTTGGAATGAATTAAAGGGTTTTATATTGTATTCATTTTGATCATAAGTTAAGCTTATTTTAATGGCGAAGTGTTTTACAATAATATAACGCCAGAGACCTAAATCTAAACGTGACTCGTGTTATAAATGAACTATTAAAGTTTATATTTACTAGATAATTTACAAAATCAGTTGAATTATGATTGTTATTATTCTGATAATTAAACAAAACATTATAACTAAAGCTAATGATAAAAATATTCAATATTTTCATCGATTAAACAAAAAATGTATAAAAAGATAAGTTAATTGATTAAATAGATTAACTAGATAAATCAATTTATTTTATTTGATTGTTTGACGTGAAATATTGTATTATAATTGTTTTAGTATTTAATGTTTTTGTTTGAATATTAGTCTTAAAATGAACCAGAATTTCATAATTTGTTTGCAGAAAAAAAATAATTAAATAATTATTTACTTTTAATTAGTTTTCAGTTGAAAAAGAAATACAAAAGAAAATAAACTTATTTTATAAACAAATTTATTAATAATTTTGTAAATTTATTCCAAACTAATGTTTTATGGAATTATGAAAACTTGAAAGAACACATTGGGATGCAATTTGAGTCAAACAATTTTTATATAAATAAATATAAAAAAAGATAAAAGTTTTTTTCATTTAATAATTGTGTTTTCATATCCGAAATGAAAGTGAAAATAATATCACATTTTGTTGTTAAGGTATTTATATAATATATATTTAGTTCATTCCTGTAAATCGTGTCTCGAGAGTAATGAATGCCTTTTTTCTGTTGAAAAGGGATGGCGTTTTTGGGTCACTGTTGCACACCATTTGCTCACAATTCTAATAATTAATTCATTTGAAAATAAATGGTTTTGTGCTCTTGAACTAAACCAAATGATTCCTTCTGTCGATGTCTTCAACAAATATATTCTTAGATAATAGCATCCATTAAACAGATTCACTAATTAATAATTGAACACAAATTTGTATCCCTCGGAGTCATTGATCCGATAATTTATAATTAGAAACAAAATTTTAGAACAAAACTTTCTCTTAATGACCACAAATCCCTTTATTTAATACTTTGAACATGATCATTTTCCTAATAAGATTCTAATAAGATATTTATAAACGATTTCTCTTATATTTAGTTTCTATTATTGATAATAAAGTTATTATTCAATTATTGATTACATAATATCTTTCGATTAAATAACTAATAGTTTGCCTTTTTATCGAAAAACAGGTTAAATATGCTGTTCAGCTCCAATACGTTTGGCTTTCATTTAGTCAATACATTAATGCATTCAATTGTTGTCCTTTTGATGGCTTATCTCACAAGAAATGAACTTAAGTTCAACATTGATCTGACACTACTCTCTGGTCTTCTATTTGCGACGCATCCCATCCATTGCGAAGCGGTATTACATTAATGTCTTTAAACATAAATAAATTAAATATCAGTTATTAAACCTATAAATAAATGATTAAAACTATAATTACTTCAAAATATAATTAATTTTAAAAATAAAAAGGTTTTGTTTTATGACAAAAAATGATAAAAAAAAAACAGATAAAATGAGATAATACTCTTAGAACTTTTATTATTTTTAGATTAAAATTTAAGTCAATTAAGTGAATGAAAACTTTATTAATAAATTATTCGTTTCATTAATTTTTATAATTTTTTTCATAATTAACTCATTCACTAAATGAATGAATATTTTATAAAATTTTTAATAATTTGATCTTAAATTGAAGTGAATTTAATTAAAATTTAAAATAAAAATAAATTTCATAATTAGTCTGAAAATAATTTTTCTTTTGAAATTTATTATTAAAAATGGGATAAAATATTATTCAAAATATTTTCAAAATTTCCATTCATTAAACCTTTAATATTATTTAAGACTTAATTCACTCCAATTAAAATCTTTAATACATATAATAAGCTCTAAGTCTTAAGAAATCTGAAATTTCTTCTTATTTTTTTGAATTACCAAAAGGTCTGAAGATTTACCAAAAAATGATAAATTGGATGAAAAAAAATCCAATTTATATTTATTAGGAATATATGGATTCTGGAGAGTCTGGATTAGTTTGAGGGGAACAAACATATTAGTCTTGAGAGGCATTACATTTGATGAAACATAATTGAAATTAAAGACTACATAAGAGTTAAAAAAATCGGAATTTAGTCTCCAGTTTTGTTTAACACATGTGTTGTTAAATTAGTTTAACGCCTGACTGAATGCATTCATTCATTGCTGACAAAGTTTTTGGATCCCTTTCCAGTGACTAATGATTTTTGAATGCATTCCCATTTGAATGAGTTATGCATACATTAAATCAGTTGAACACAAATTTCTAAATCGTTGCCAATCTTTACATAATTCGGAACTTTTTTTTAATAAAACTTTTTTTTTGATTCCAAACTTTTTATGTAAAATAAATTAAATGAAAAATTTATTCATTGAATATTAAACTAATCCTAAATTCAAATTTCGTTAAAAATTATTTGGACCGGAATTCATGTCTGCTATGAATGAGAATATTCTCATAAAGTTTTTATTGTTTATAATTTCATAATATTTCAAAGTTTAGTCAAACATTTTTCTGAACATAAATTTATTATAAAATTTTTATTTATTTTCATATCAAACAATAAATTGCTTTTTCTCTTATTTTTTATTATAAAATATACTAGATTAATTTCATAATCTCAAAATATAAACATTCAAAATAATATCTAATAATTTATTTTATAATAAATGATTTAAAAAATTTTAATGTTTGAGAAATAGAGAGTAAAGTAAACTTGGCTTAAATGTTAAGTACTTTTAATTTATATCGTTTTAATAAATATTGATTTGAGTTTCAATTGATTTTTCTTCGCAAAAGTTTAGTTATCAGGAGTTAAATGACAGACATTTGCGTATTTAATAAAATTTAGTCATTCCTTTCTCAAAGTCATTGATTTGGACGTCAGTGAACTTAAGTGTTTTTTGTGTTGTCAGGTCTCGAGTTTGGTTGGAAGGGCCGACGTCTTGTGCTGTATATTCTATTTGGTCTCATTTCTCTCGTTCTCAAAGTAAGTCTCGAATCGAAAATTATTTTCCGCGAATTTCGGGTCGTTTAGTGAAGTACTGGTAGTCGAGTAGGAATTGTCTGGAATTGTCTTAACGCCAATTATCTGAATGACAAATGACAGCAAAACGTAATGAGAACGAAGAGATTTACTTTCTTTTTACACTTAGACTACTCTAACATTACAAGTGATATATTGCTGTAAATCCTGTGTCAGAACACCTGAATTTCTCACATCCCGTTAGAAATCAATTAAAGCAATCAAAATAAATAGTTAAGCAGTTGTTGTACTCCTATTATACTCCAAAACTAACAAAACAAGACTTATTGCAAAACTAATTCAATGGATTTTTTTGCGACAATATTTATGCCAACATTTCAGGAATCGGTTTATATCGAGTCAATCGATTTTCGCATTATTTTGGAATTAAAGCAAATAATTAATATAATGTTTTTATTTGACTAACACTCAGATCACTGGACTGTCCGGATGTAAATAAATCAATGATTATTTATCTACTCATTTGCCAAATATCAGCCATATTAGCCCTTTTGTCAAAAGAACAGGGCATTACTGTTCTCGGAGTTTGTATTGTCTACTTTTTTATCGTTAGAGGAAAATGCCTTCAAATGCCTTCAAAGTGAGTAATCCTTTTAGATTTAACTTGCTACTTTATCATTCTTTTATAAAAACATTTTTATTGGTTTTCTTAATTTAATTTAATATTATTTATAGATTAACTAGCATCTATTTTGACAATGATTAAATAGATGTGCAATAACCAATGAATGAGTGAACAAGAACAAACAACAAATACTTAACTTTTTTTATTGAAAATACCCTAAAATTGTATCACATTTTTAAGGAAATCATTTTTAAGTTTTGCAAAACTCGAACACATTTTTTATCGTCAAAAATATAATACAATGGCTTAAAGCGAAGCCAATGCCGTCTCTTCTCATTAAATATATGATAATTTGATCCAAAGTTCGCATCAATGCCTTAAAAAATGTAATTTCTTTGACTAAATGTTGCCTTAATTATAGTGAGAGTACAGAATAATAGTTTAGTTGAACAAAGTTGGGGCTCATTCTTCCCTCGAAAATATGCCAAACGAGAAATGCATATATTTTTTACTACACATCAAACATTGCCTCCAGAATTGTATTGCACTCCACCTCCCAATTAGGGAAGGCTTAAGATATACTAAAATGTAGTTTTGGGCGAAAAATACTTTATTGAAAAGAGTCTATTCTATAGAAAACTTGAAAAACTCTGCATTTTTATTGAGTTTTTTAAATAAAATATCCATTTAGTTTCACTTAAGAACTGAACTAGGTCATTCGATAATATTGAAATGAGAAAGTCCAGGTTAGGCCAATTGATTTTTTATGACACCTAAAATGTATTTTAGTCTATAATTAGATCACATTTTGTCACTCAAGTCATACATAAATGTCAGGTTAATGTAATGTCAGGAAAAATGTCAAATGATTTCATTTTCATGATATTCATTGAATTAAATCTAATAAATATTAAGAAAAAGAGAAAATTCTTCTCTTTATGTGTGACAACAAAATTAGATATTCTTTTGGTGTTTGAGTCAACGCTTTCTTTCATTCACTTAACCGTTTTTCCCATTTCATCAGAGATATCGACGAAAAACCATTCGGAGAGAGTGTTAGTCAAGTAAACAAAGTATGGCTCTATAGTCCACTCATAACTGTTGTGATAACTGTAAGTCATAATTAAATCAAACCAAAAGTCTGTAATCATTTGTTTTCTAAATTATTATCAGATGATAGTCTCGTTATCTTTTCGTATTATACTTCTCGGCGGTTCTCTTCCCACATTCACAGAACAGGACAACCCGGCCTCCTTTTCAAAGTCATTTTTAACCAGGTAATTCTATCTTTTCCTTTTATAACTCAATATTGATATATGAAAACACAGCTGCACTGCAATGAAGTGTTCTTTAAGGGGTCATTCATTTAAATCAATTCAATTGCATTTAATTGAAGAATTAGCAAGCTTAATTTGTTTAATCCGAATGACGTGTCGATCAAATATTATTAATGTCTTGCATTTACTCTGAATTAAATTTTACGAATAAATCGATTTCAGAGTATAATTCGTTTGTTGAGTCGAATGTGGACAGGGATTAATTGACGTCGAAAATGTCAATAATAGCATTTATGTGGCAAATGAACAGAACATTTCTAACAATTGTATGATTTTGTGCTGACACACACACAGGTTCCTAACCTACAGCTATCTGTCGTCATTCAACGTTCGTCTCCTTCTGTCGCCAGTAATCCTGTCCTATGACTGGCAAATGGGAAGTATTCAACTCATTACCACTATTTCCGACCTGAGAAATATGTTCGCCTTATTATTGGTCTTTGCATTGACTGCCATCACATATAAGCTCTACCGTCAGACTACTTCCTCTCGTGCCAACTCTCAGGTCAGTACAGAATAGGACTAAGTTTTGACATTTATTGTCATTTTATTCCAATAAATGACGAACTCTTCCGTTTCTAAATGTCTATAATTTCACTGAAATTATTGAACAAAAAATGAGATCAAATGAAATTCAAATCAATTAAATGCAAACTATAATTACAGGACTTATCGAATCGAACTCTAGCTATTGGTATAACCTTGCTAATTATGCCATACATTCCGGCTTCAAATCTAGTCGTTACGGTTGGCTTCGTTGTGGCTGAAAGAGTCTTATATATTCCAAGGTAATTTTATTCAAATGTAATCTTATATTCTGTAAAAAAATGTTGTCTAAAAAATAGACGATTTTGAAAACCATTTGAATTTAAATACAATTTTTAACAGAAATGACGAAAAATTTTGTATGAAATTGTATGACATCTGAATAATATGTTAGGAAAGACGAGAAAAATTGATTAATATATTGAGTGCCATAATATTTGTTACAACTTATTTGTCGCCAGAGTTTGCTTGAGTTCACGCATTCTCTCCCAAACGTATTCTCAATAATTCATATTTTTCAAGCCATTAGTGATCAGTGGTGTATATCCTCATCATTAAGTGAATTGTGAAGTTATCACAGTTTTATATCTATTAAATTTTGATGTCACGACTCTTTCCATTGCATTAAAATTTTAAAAAATATGTTAAATATTTATGTCGTTTAATATCTCATATTTTTGTCTCAAAAGGGGAAAACTGTTATTATTTTATACTATAAGAGGAAAATGTCAGACATTCTATTGTTTTCATTTAATGTTCAAAATTTCTGAAATATTTTCAAACAACTATTTTACCCAAAAATATATACATTTAATACCAAAATATCAATCATTAAGAAGTAAATTAAGAAAACTGTTGTTATTAAAAAGATTTATTGATTTCTATTTTTGTTGACTTAAAAAATCATAAAAAGTGTTAAACACTAATAAATGAGGACATCGTTTGTCACTAAAGTTAGACAAAGACTCAATATTTACATTATTTCAGACAAATTTTTATTTAATAAATAAATTAATTGTGTTTATCCTCTCAATGTCTTTCCTCGCGCTCAGCATCGGAATGATAATACTGGTCTGTGCGGGTCTTCAACAACTGAGTCATTCCAAGAGCATATTTGCCAAAAAATTAACTCCAATAATAAGATCAGCGCTGTTTGCACTCATACTTATATTTGCCATAAGAACTATGCGACAAAACAGGTCGTGGTTGTCCAGAGAATCGCTTTTCGAGTGAGTAATGTTGAGCTCAAAAATTTTCTAATGGATTAAATTTTGTCGATTCAATTAAGATAATTAGAGACCAGACATCAATTGATGACTAATTTATATTTACTCTGCAAACAGGTCTGGACTGAGGAATGTCCCCCAAAACGCCAAAACTCACTACAATTACGCCAATTTGCAGAAGGATTTGGGAAATTTCGAGCTCGCGATGAAACACTACAAAAGTGCGCTCAGGTTTGTCTAAATTTACAAAACTCCAGCCTCATCTTTAATTTACCAAGGTTACTTAATAACTTATTCACTAATTAAGGATAATTTAGAGAAAAAAGTTAACTAATTTTCTCTACTTTTAGTTATTTTTTGATAAATTATGCTAGAGCGTTGATTAATTGATTATAAGAATAGTTTATTTCCATTTATATCTTCACATTTTTCAGTCAAACCACATATTAATGAAATTTTCAAACCATTTAATGATATTTTAATTAAAGTTTATTCCCATTCATTAAAAGAGATGATTACATATAATTTGAAAAAATTCAGTCAATTTGTAACTCAAGTTATGAAATTCTGTCCCAATATTTTAGACCACAATTTAGAGTTTGATTTTTATCATAGATTTGAATGAAATAAATCAGATATAATTGAAATCTTGTAAAACACAAAATAAATGCATTCATTAGTTGTACTTATATTTAGAAGTAACATCTGTTAGATTATATTCGTGGTTAAATTAGAGTCAAATTTATTGCATAATCTTTTTTATTCAAAAAAAAAGTGCTCGAGTAAAAACTGAATAATTCCATGAATTGCTGATATCACGTCTCATATTTCGGAATAAATTATATGTTAGAAATGTTTTGCATTTTATTTCATTTGTTTCGCGAAAAAAATATTTCATCGAATTTATTCAATTTAGTTAAACAATATTTTTGTAATAAAACGTGAATTTCAGGCAAATATTGTTTCTATACTTAAGTTTTTATTTCTTAGAATTTTCTCCTTTTTTTTCCTTTAAAAAGAATTTTAAGTTTTGTTTCTTTGAAGTTATATTGAATTTTAAAAATATTTTATAAAATCAATTTGATCAAGAGCAAAAAAATTCAAACATAAATCCTAATTGAATCAGATCTCACATTTGCATGAAATATATTGAATGTTTCCAAGAATATGTATAACCAAGGTAATCATAATGTTTTTTTCGTAACAAACATAAATATTGTTTGTAAAATGTTAACAAATATCAACTTGGTTATTTTTGAGTTATTGAAATTCTTGATACTTTAAAATCTAAATTTAAAAATAATAAAATTTCCATTTATTCGAAATAATATTTAATAATGTCAACAAAATCTGCTTGGTTATACAGTCTATGGCCAGATCACGCCAGTGCTCACAACAATTTGGGGACCATTTTTTGTGAACTCTCCGAAACAGAGTCAGCAGAAAAACATTTTAAAGCAGCCCTGGCTATCAACCCATTCCATCCACGCGCACACTTCAATTTGGCCAATATTTACAGGTAAGGGTAAGGGAGGGTTTGTGTGCTGAGCACTCGATTTATTTTTGAATAGAAACGAAAACCAAAGCCATCAATAATAGTGTATAGACTACAGAAGAAACTAAAATAGGAGTCAATTCAGTTGAATATAAATCAAAATAAGTTTTCTTTTGAGGAGAGTTAGGCCTTACGTGAGCTCACAATACACTTCTTAACACATCTTATAATTTATAACAAAAAGATATATATTATTAAAATCTTTTTCAATAAAATGCACTCTCACTCAAACACACAAAACATTCAAAAAAATAGTTTTCCAAAAATCGATTTATAATTATTTCGACCAAAAAATAATTTAATTTATGAAGAATTACTTATATTTAGTCTAACCATTCATTTTTATAAACTTGGTTAAAAGCAAAAAAAGTGTATTAATTTTTTTAAAATTCCTCTTCACTTAATATTAAAAATGTAATCTTGATTATATTTTAACTGTCTTAAATGATTAATATCATGCAACTTATGGCGAACTATCCATAAATACTCTTTTTTTCACTAAAATTTATCTTTGGTTTAAAAAATTAAAGTAAACCCATATATATCTCAATATATTCATCAAAACAGAGCCTCAAATAGTTTCAAATCCACTGAAAAATCAATAATAAAACAAATCATTTATTTAAACCAGGGGTAGTCAGTTGAAGTTTCAAAGGAAGATCTTGGTTTAAGACTAGGGGTATAAGTCTGTTCGCAATTTTTCGGCTCAAGAGGTTTAGTATCCCCTATTGACGATCCCTTAAACCAAAGAACAATCAATTTATTTGTTACGTAACTATCAGAGGATAGGATTAATATTATTGATTGAAAACAAGATTTATAAACAATAAAAATATATGAATAGAGTTTAGACGACTTTCCATTAAATTCAATCATAATTTTATCAAAAACTTATTAATGACATTTGATTAATGAAATTCCCAGTTATCTGAAGAGTCATTAATTAAAATTATAATTTTTTAATGAAAGTTATTCCCAAATATGTTTTAAGTTATGAATTCAACCATCAAAATTAGAATATTGATCAAGATGAATTTCTAGAGAAGAAATATTGAAAAAAGACTCAATTAATTACAATAAGTTTTAAAGAAGAAATTCCTATCATTAAAATCATAAAATTTCTAATAAAAACGAAGAAAATAATTTTTAGACACATTTTTCACCAAAAAATATATAAACTTTCAACGAATGACACAAATAATTCATTTCTGTCGACGAAATTTCAAAATTTTAGGAAATAAGACCCCATTTAATGACAGAACTTTTTCTATTAATAATTGTTTCTTAAGAATAATCAATCATTTTATGAATTCTGTGCGCACTGTATGTAATTTATTGCATTGACTTCACTCAATGTTCAAAATATTTTTTAAGAACAGAAAAAAAACTTGAAATTTACTTTTTGACCAAAAATAGTGTTTTAAAGGAAATTAAATAAAAGCAAACAATTGAAACGAAACTTAAGAAGTTTACCGACACTGGCCTTCACACAAACAAATATTGCATTACGTCTATTAGGGTTGGCTGATAGCCATACCGACCGGAACACTGAACAGATAAATAATCAGCACTACTCCACTCAATTGACCACAAATTACAAACAAAAACCTCTCTATTACTGAAAAACTAATGAATTTTATGAACAAAAAACAAACAATTCTTTTGTTTTTCGATATAAATTTGAAATTTGTTTTTCTCTAAATTCTTATCAGATTTTATGTCCAATACTTTCACAAAAGTTATTGTTTTAATTAATCTTAAAGTGTTAGGAACTGACAATTCTTCTCAATAGAATCATTATCCAGGTTTATATTCTTTAATTCAAAGGTACTTTAATATTGATGGCTTCTCAAAGAGTTGGTAGACTACGCAACTAATTTGTGTAATTGATCTTGCTACTAAACTTTTTGGTTGCTATTATCAGATTAATCCATTGAATTGATGTTTGAATACCGTTAGTAACGATTAGGAAAGCGTTTAGTTTTATTTAGAGACTAATGAAATAAATAAAAATTTCGAATCAGTAATAATGTAATAAAGAGGCAAAAGAGCCAAGGTTATTCAATTAAAAGTAAATCGGAATCAATTGAATTGTATTTGATTTTGCAGTAAACAAGGCTTAACATCGAAAGCAATCGCGTTATTGAAAAAGGCTATAGAATTGGACGAACAGTTTGCAGAGCCGTACTCAGCATTGGCTTCACTCTATGCCGAAAGCGGTCGTAACGAAGAGGCAGAAAAACTTCATTTAAAGGCACTTGAATTGGATGCCGACAACCCTGACTTCTGTAATAATTACGGCGCTTTCCTTCAAAAAACTGGTAAATAAAGATTTCTATCGTTTTATTTCTTTTTATTGATTTCTTTGAATCTCAACTGAAATACTTTTCAAATAATAAATGAAATGATTTTCAGTTTCGCCACAAATTTTGTTGATTTATATTTACTGAATGATAGGTCGTAGCGATCAGGCAGTGAAGCAATACCTCAAAGCGATTGATCTACAGCCTAACCATACGGTAGCGCTGGTCAATGCCGCCCGTACTCTCAAATCTATGAAACACACGAAGAAAGCGGAGACACTTTACAAGAGGTATGTCTCACACATACAGTTATTATCAGTTTATTAAAGTAGTGATGACTGACACGACTGACGACCGCAACAATAGAGACATCGGTTTAATCAAAAGGCAGACAAACATTTGTGGGTTCGGTATCGCAATCAAGTGATAAACGATTTTCAATATAATAGGCATCTGAGACATCATATTGTGATTAATGGCCGGACTTAAGGCTTATGTGAGGAGCCATACATACAGCCATACTTTGGCCACACATTTGCAGTTTATCTGAACAAAAGTTGTGACACATTTTGTAGAGAAATATGTGAACAAAATAATAGTACGAAACAACTAACCCAACATATCTTTATGTCTCAATCATTGGCCGAACAGCCATTGCGAGGAAATCCTCTCTACATATTTATTTTCCGTTCTTTACTTTTGTGGTGAAACAGAGAAATAAAACACAAAAACAATATCTAAAACACAATTCTTATTATGACTTAGAGATAGACATTATTCCAATAATATGTGGAAAACAAGAACTGAAAAAATTGAAAAATATTTTCCTCTTATTCTCGTAGAAAAATCTCATTTATTGAGTGCAAGCGATGAACAGATATGGTTTGTGACCCACAGAACAAAGAAATCTTTTCTTTACGAAAAAGAACCTAAAATTCTATTATTGAAGTCATTTCTATCGTTCAATATCTGAAAATTCAGTTTCAATACATTTGAGGCAAAGTTTTCGATCCTATTCTCTGGTTGTTTGATATGATATATTGTCAAATAGACTGTGGGCTCAACTTTCGGATACGTTTCCGATTGAAAATACTGTCAGCTCTTGCATATTAAGGCAAACATTTTTTATGTCGAAAGGAAAGCCTTCGGATTCCCACATAATTTTTGATGACTTCACAAATTCTTTTCAATGCTTTCCATTTCTCCCAAATAACTGATGGAAAAGCATTAAACTAATTGAAATCAATACTACAAATTGAATACGAATTTTTCAGTAAAATTTATTAAAACAATCTTGCTTATTCCTAGAATAAATTTTTTATTTCCATTGTGACATCAAATAGGGAAACAAAGATAAGTTATTCTTCGCTCTATTCATAGTTTAGAAGCGATTTTAGTTTTTATTTATGAACTGAATTTCATTCACTAAAAAAACAGGTATATATTGAGGGTATGTGTGAAGTCGTTTTATTGAACACTTTTGTCGATTTATTCTTTAATCCGACGGGAATTATATATAATCGATATAAAGGAAAGAGAGAATTGAGTGAAGACTACAATATTATATAAAGATATTGCATATATTGACAAAACAACATTACCTTTACTGCAATAAAATGGTTTTCTGGTAATACTATTCCTCAATGGACTCGATTGCCATAAGAAGGCTTAAGTTTTCTTATATTCTCTTAAGATTACAAACAATGTATTTTCCAAATGGTTGAACACAACCGACAAAAATATACCATTAGTTTAGTTTCAGACAAATTTCACTTAAAAATAACAAAAAAAACTCATTTCGGAAAACAATTGAATACGAAATGAATAAAATATTATTTCAATGATTTTATAAATACTTTCTCTTAAAATCTTTGTCTTTCTTTCGATGAATAGTTTTGAGCTCTAATTTCTAAATAAGCAGATTATCAGTTCATCCATTTGGTAACCGTTCCGCTCGACTCACATCGCACTCACTCTTAGAAATTTAAGATAAGACCAAAGATTAAGGAAATCCTTATTATATATAACACTTTCTTAAAGTTTGGCTTCGATTTAGAAGCTTTCGATTGATTTACTCATTTACCAGAAAATGTTAGCAAAAGTTAGTCCAAGAGTTAACAAAAAAGAATCTGAGATAACGTTGAAAATTGACCTCTTCTTCAAATAAAATTTATAAAAGTTTATCTCAACATTTAACTCAAATGTCTCTACAAATGTCTGCAATCATTAGATTTTCTCCGAAATCGTTATATTAGATAATGAAATGCTGGAATCCCATCTATAGTATTGATGCAATTTATCCGATACTATGTCTTATGTCAGGTCTATTCGTACGTCAGCTGGTATTCAATGTATTCAATATATTCACTACACTATGATTTGCAATTCAAGTCAACCGACTTTCTATCAAAGGCTGTAGTCATAAGCAAAATAACAACACTCCCAGTCTTTCCATTGTTTCATAACATTTTGATTCTTTAGCGTCAATCCTATCGGAGAGGGAGAAAGAGAGAGAGAGAGGGAGAGAGAGAGTTATTGATTTTTTTTTGCTGGAATTCAAACTTCAAAACTTATTAGATTAAACTTTTGGTGTCGAACCCAAAAGATGTTTGTCTTCTATAGAATCAATTATTGCATATTTTAATACGAAATAATGAAAACAATTTCATATATTAAATGCAAATCATTTTATAATATTTTATATAAGACTAACAAAATTTCTTTTTCTCAATTATGTAGAGCCCTATCAGTACAGGAAGATCCACAAATTCTCGACAATTTGGGTGTTCTTTACATAAGTTCTTCCAAATTAGGAAAAGCACAAGAAATATATGAAAGAATAGAAAAGAAATACCCCGAACACAGAGACGGAAAAGTGCATTACGTGAGTTCTGACACATTTTCTATTATTTACTAAAATTAGACTAAAATCTAGAAAATGGAAAAAATATATTCAAATAATACTAAATCTTAAGTTAAATATATTTTATATTTCAAATAAATAAAACTTTAATTTTATTATAAGATTTTATTTTAAGTTTCGGTACTTTTAATAAAAACTGATTAAAAAGTTTTTCAAAATTGAATTTCTCTGAATTGGATTCAAACGAAGAAAAAGAAGTAATATTTGAAATCCTTTTTCAGGTGATTATTCAAAGAGGTTTTATCTCTATTTTTTTCGATTTCAATTCAGTTTAAGTAAAATAAATTTCTTTAAGGCTTTGCCATAGAATTCTTTGAGAGAATATTTTTTACATTCATTACTATCAGAGTTGACCAGTTTTTCAAGAATTTAATGGTTTCTAAACAAGAATTTCTATATATTTAAATAAAATAAGAATAAAAATCCCCTTATTCTTATTTTAAATTTATCAAGTAACATAATTAATGAACTTAGTTTTATTCGTTTATCTTTAGGAAAAAGTTATTTTGAAGCTCCAATGAGCTTGTAATATATCCCCTTGTGCATCTCTTAGCAGATAAATGTAATAGAGGATAAATATTTTGATCATGATGGAAATATGTTTCATTATTTTCTAAAAAAATATTGATTCCATTTAGTTTTGCTTTTGGGCAGAGTTTTCGGGTTTTGTTAACAAACAT
Source organism: Galumnidae sp. Gr-Ori-00277 (assembly GCA_034700165.1). Taxonomy (NCBI): domain Eukaryota; kingdom Metazoa; phylum Arthropoda; class Arachnida; order Sarcoptiformes; family Galumnidae; species Galumnidae sp. Gr-Ori-00277. The sequence goes on from JAQIXI010000480.1 coordinate 14,819, forward strand.
ACAGTAAAGTAGTATTAAATTAAATTCTTTTATCCAAATATATAAAAAAAGAATAAAATAGGAATTTATGAGAATTGTCTATAAATTAGATAGATCAAATCGAGATAAACCAGTAATGATATGTTTTATTGTTCGTAAAAACAAAAACTAAAATATAATTTCTAATAAAAAATCAACAAGAGCAAATAATTTGGGTCATATTATTCTTTCTACTTTTGTTTATATTTATTGACTTTTGCTTATTATTGAATTCAAGTCTATTTGATTGGAGTCTCGAAAAGTCTGACTTCTATTATATATTTGCAGACAAAAAGTCAATATTAAATTTTCTGAATTTCAATTCTGGACTTAATCTGCATTCAATTTACCATAAATTCTGAGCAAACATTGGAAAAGACAATACGAATGGTTATTGAATTTCAATAAAATAACTAATAGAATAAAGAATAGAATAAAATGACCACGAATTGTGTGGCCACACATTTTTGATGGAAATTTCAAGAGTCAATTGAATGAATTTTTAAAATATTTCACTAACCGTTCCCTCTTCGAGATGTTTCCATATGAAATCCCTTAAGATTTATCATCACTCAGTTTGAATGTGTGCTCAGGAATATATATTTTTGTTTTTTTATCAGAAAAAAAATTCTGATAGAATAGTCTTAACGACAGATTAGACGCAAAAATTAACTAAAATTCAATTAATTTAAAATTTATTTTAATCAATAGTTTTTTCGGATAAAAAAAATAAAACAAACTTTTTTCACTTTTATTACTTTTTTTATGGAAATTCCAAAAGTTTTAAATTTAAAACCTAAACCTAAAAGAAGAAAATCAATAGAAAACATTTAAACGAAACAAAAAATTGTATGTTTTGTGTGTTCAGTGAATTTAATGCTATTATTATTATAAGTTTGAGTCTATTTTCAAGTTTGAAGTAAAACAGAAATAAGATAAAAGAAAATTCAACGAATAAATAACAATATATTTTTTGCTCAATTTCTCGATTTGATGTCGTATTGGACGTGATGTTAGTCCTGATGTTAGTCCTTATATCAGTTTCAATATTAACCCGGAGTTAAACTTTGCATTTGATTCGAAATAAACACAAAATTCAATTCAAAGCAATGACGCGAATCATTAGACTATAACACAGAATATAACAGAGTTTTTCTCAATCGGATATTCACTACAAACTATCAGATATTAGTCTATACGAAGGGAAGGGAAGGAAACGCCGAAACTAATAAGAAAATTAAACGAAACAAAAGAAAAATTTGCGAATAACTAACAAAAAAAAAAATGAAAAACTTTTCTTTTGAGATACAGTTAATTGAAAGCAAAAAATTATTCCTTTTTTCTATTAACTGTATTAACATTTCTCTTCTCATTCTCTAAGTTTTTCTTATATCCTATCGATTGTCATATGTTTTACTGAAAAAAAAACTTATTTTTCGTTCAAAAGAAGAGTAAAATTGTTTTGAATTTAATTTTTGTGAAATAGAAGAACGAAATAAAAATTTGTTTCCTTTGTTTCGTGTATTTCATGCGATTCTGGGAATAAAAATTGTAATACTTTTGAAAAGCAAATTAGATTTATTCCGTTTATATGTATAAAAGACTGGATTCTAAAATGTGAACGAATATCAAAATAAATGAGCTCACAGTGAGAGCACAGGCCATGTATTGGCATAGAAATAGAGAAACTCAGTAGAAGACAATTAGTATAATTTGGTGTCTATTCATGTCATTGACGTTCACTCATCTCTTCGTTTTTCTATTCTATTCTGAATTCAAGGCTCAACTACTGATACAACAGAAGAATTTCAGTCGTGCGGAGCAAATGCTTTACTCAGTGATCAATACGAACAGCAGTCATAGGAACGCATACCATCAATTGGCTATTCTTTACAGTCAACTCAATAAGACCACTGAAGTAAGAATAAGAATATATCAGACGAATGGCTCGAATTGCAATTGTCTTCACAAAAGCCTACAATAGTCTTATATTTCATACTTAAGTCAAATAAATATTTGATTCTAAACACCAATCAATACAATGAAACAATAGATTCCATAAAATTAACTTCGATTTGTAATCCAAGTCAAAATCAGTTTTTAGCAAATTATCATGCTACTATTATGCTACTATTATCTTAATTAGTTTACAATTCATTACAGTTCACGAGTAATCCTTATATATTACTTTCACTGCTTTTTGGGATCAAAATCAGACATAAATTAAACATAAAAAGTGAGACCCAATTGTTTGCCATCAAAATAACCAAAAGAAATGAAAGTAATTAGAATTTTATGTCTCTTTTTATGCAAAATTTCGGTTTCAGTGAATAACGACTGTATTTTTGGTTAATCTTTGGGTTTGTCTTCAGCGCAAAGCAATTTCTAAACCATTGGGTAAAAACCCAGTATTTGGCCAAACAAAGCCTCCGGGGACTCATTCGTAGAAATAAAATGCATTTGTCTATAAAAACTCTTACTTCACATCAAACTCAGCGTAAAAATAGTGATCTCTCTCTCTCTCTCTCTCTCTCTCTCTCTCTCTCTCTCTCTCTCTCTCTCTCTCTCTCCCCTCTCCTCTCCTCTCAAAAAGCAGTGGATTTTATTCTTTTGTGAATATAATCCAAAGATTAAGTATTGGATTATTTTCAGGAAAAATAATATAAAAAATATGAGCGAAACTAATCTCAGGAAATAATTTGAGCCCAAGAATTATAAGAAAAATCAATTTTGATCTGACATTAAATGACAATAAATGACACAAAACTATATTATTAATAACAAAAAATGTAATTTTCTTATATTTATTGCCTTAAATAAGTCATTATTTGATTACTTCAGGCACTCGACTCTATTGTTAAAGCGCTGACATTATGTTCACCCGATGACATAACCTGTGCACAAATGTACGTTGAGCATGGTGACATTCTACGTGACCTGCGTGACTGGGAGGGCGCCGCTGAGGTAAGAGTCACATAAAGTTTTGCAAAGAAATTGTTTTAGACATCATTTGTAAAGAATAAACAAAATAAATGTTTATTTGATTTATTCAGAGCTACAGAATTGCGATATCACTGGACGGCAGTCTTTCGCGATCGCATCTGAATTTAGCGGTCATTTGTCATTTGGAGGGCGACTATAAGACTGCACTCCACCACTACCTTCAAGCGCATAGTCTGGACCCTCACAACCCTATCATCGCAGAAAATATATCTAAACTGAAAAGAAGATTATACCGACAGAAATACTACAGTAAGGCCTGTCATCGGGAGTCTCAACTCTGTCATGTCGTGCGATGAGACAACACAAAGAAATAACTGATAAATATATCGGCGAATAACTGTTCTTTTGAACTCGAATCCAGAGGCAGTCCTTCATATTAGATGACAAACGCAAAAAAGCAATGAGTGGACACTTAGATAACTAAATAATAATAATAATAATAATAATAAATATGAAAAAATATATATAATATATTAAATTTATAAAAAGAAAACTAATATTTCGTGAAACAAATAATTGGAGTAAAAAATGATGTGACAAACAAACCGAGAAAATAAAGTATATATTATATGATATAAATTGTGTTTCAACTAATTATTTTAAAAGTGACAAAATTAATGATTATTTGATAAATTATAGTCGTCTTATATATTATATGTTATATAATATAACATTTTGTACGATATGGTCCTTTTTCTACTCCAAACAAATCTTTGAAGAGCTATGCAATCAATTTGTTCATCACATGATATATTCCTCCACTACTACTCCGTAGCCTTAAATATACATTGAAATGATCAGCACATTAATAAAGAAATTTGAGTGAAGTATAAGTTTTATTGTTGGCCACAATCATAATACATGTCCTCATACTAAGCATAAGACCAGATCTATTCAAATGTCATCTCTTTTAGGAAGAGTTTTGTGTTAACTCACAAAACAGAGAACTTATAATTTGATAAAAATGTGATTTTAAATGATTAAAGTCATACTATTTTAATGTTTCGCACAATTTTTATCACATTATTTATCGCATAAATAAGTAAATATAAAACCCTATAATTAATTCATTCGCAATGAATACAACTTTTCCTCATAAAAGACAAAAGAATATTTCACTGATAAATGTTATCAGATTAGCCTAAAATATGTTTATAGAATTTATAAATGTCCAAGTTAACTCTAAATATCAAAGCTTATATTCATTAAAAATTTTTATAATAAAATCCTTGACTTAAATCTGAACTATTTTTTGGATGAAATGGAATGGAATTTGATTTAGAAAATATGGGCAAGGACATAAAATAAAGGTTTGAAATTCAATTTCATTCGGTGTGACTCAAACACCGAAAAAGTAATCTCTATTTCTATGCGATATTAAAGATTTAGTGACAGAACCTTTTCTTTATTGACTCATAAATCAATTATTCATTTATGATAATCAAAGTCATGAATGGATTTCTTTTTTTTATCTGTTTTTTGTGATCCACCAAATATTCCGAGAATTCGCTGAATTAAATGTCTGGAGATTTTCATTTGGATTAAAAATAGTAAACAACAAATAAAATTGAAGTCGGGATCAGTGAAATGCTATAAAAGTCATCAAATATTTTTATTGTCGAATCCATTGCGAAGAATGTCTGCAATTTTCGTCTCTTCAGACAATAAATTGCAAAATATATTTGGAGGGGATATTCATAATTCATGAGTGAAGCGAACAAATAAATTAAAGATTAATATGAAATAAAATAATGAATTATAAGCCAACGATTGATATGAAATGTGCCAACAGTTGAGCGCTAAGAATAGGGAACACAATATGTGATGAGAGCTTTGATACTCAAAGTTTTGTCATTTCTCGGCCCCAAAACTCAATCGATTGCAAACATTATGAACACTATGTATGGAATCTCAACCATTTGTTCATTACTCCTATTTTTATAGACTCCAGGTATGAACTCAAGACAATAGACGATCAAAATTGAAGCATTTTGTGGGTGTGTTTGAGAGAAAGGGAGAGAAAATTGTATCGCTTTATAGTCAGATCGATCTGAACACTCATTTAAAGTAATCAAATTGAGTTCATTTGTGAGACACAAAAACATCAAAAAAATTATTCGATATATTATTTGTTCCGAACTTTTTTCCAAGAAATTAATGATTTTATCAAATAATATAACAAAAAACACAAAATAATTCCAAAAGAGGTTCAAATGGATATAATCTGTACTCTAAATAATACGCTTTTTACGGCTCAAAATAAGTTCACCTAATCTTTGAAAAGTAAATGGTTTATAATATTAGTTAAATATTTGTGTATTTGTTGTAAATAAAATAATCAGTGAATTATTGTCTAAAAAAATAGTTAATTGAGTTATTTTAACAAAAGTTTGTGATTTTTTAGTATTGATATAAAACTTTTACCGCTTTCAATGGATATGAGATAATGTTCAGCATGAACATTTTATGAGTACCAGTGACGTTCAATAAATGTCACTCATATTTGAAACTATTTACTTTAAGTCATCTAAAATGAATTTAATAATGAAATACAATATATTTTATAAAATATAAATCGTTTTATTTGAATAGAGTCAACACGTTTTGTGATTTGAGTTTTATTCTGAAAAATTTGATTGACTTATAAATAGTGAAAACATGTTTTCAACTAATTTTTGAAATGAATTCTTTTATGAATACACGTATTGAGCATTAAATCTAAGGTCAAAACACAACTATTGAATTATATGGGAGTCCCTCACAAATACCTCACAAATACTTCCCCGAAATGGAAGGGAAACAGAAGAGGGAAAGTGAAAGCAAATGATGCGAACCAATAATGATTGGACTCGTATTCAAATTGAACTCTCATTATATTTGTTGAGAAGTTTTAGCACAGAATTCACATCCAATTTATGCGACCATTATTTGAAGTATTCTCAGAATAACGACTTCTAAACTATTGTATAATTTGTTGAGGATTTCAATGCAATTCGTTTACATTTACTGATTGTGTCCTCTCTTATGACTCAACTCTGGATTAACATAAATATAATGTTCTTTAAACGACGTTTAGTTATGTCCTCAGCTTTAGTTATCAGAGGAAGGGCTCAAAGTTAGAGATAAACACTGAAATAATTAATGCAATTGAAGTGCAGTCTCTTAGAAGTAAATCTAGTGATGAACTTATTAGTCCTAATGTTTTTGTCTGTTGCAAGATGCTTTTCAAATAAAGAGAATACGGAAGCATGGTATATTTTCAGACTGATTGTGCGGTAAATTTTTCTTATTGAACCTCTGCTTGGATTTCTTGTTAAGTTTTGCCGAAAAGGTTTACTTTTGTGTCACAAATTTGATTACAAATGCGTGTGAATTGAGTCTAGTTTTGCAACATTTCAGCTCAACTGAACCCACAGTTGTCTGATATTTAGTTGGAATTTGTTTAAGTGGCGGATCTGTATTTGACATTCAAATTGTAGTGAATATGTGTAGTATAGCGTCAGCTGTTGTGCACAGTTTGGCCACAAATAGAGCTTAAATTTGCTTTTGTTAAAGTAATTTAACCGATAATATAGTGTAAGTTCTGTTACAAACTATTGTAAAGCTATCGAATGACGCATCAGCTCAGGGTATAACTCAGGGTCTAATGTTAATCCATTCCAACCATTCTCTGCGATATCAAAGTTAAATCAAACAAAAAGTCTCTAAACATACGGCGCACAGACTGTGATTCCGATTCAGACTAAGGCTGTCACTGAATGTATGCTTTTTATAACAAAAACTATTTATTATTCATATTTTACACAAAACTCAGGAAAATGCAAATCATTTCAATATCTCTCAAAATAAATATCAAGAATTAACCACAACTTCTAAAAGTGCACCGAATCTGAACAAAACGTGACTCAAACAAATGAATTCAATTTTTGGTAAATGTCACCTCATTATTAAACTCTCTCTCTCTCTCTCTCTCTCTCTCTCTCTCTCTCTCTCTCTCTCTCTCTCCCCTCTCTCTCTCCCCTGAAATTTAAATCGAGTGAAAGACTAATTAAAGGGCACTTTAGAGCTCTGATTGTCATTTATATTAAGTATTGGCGGTCCTTATCTTTCAACAGAACTAATGGTAAACTCAATTTGAGCCCAACTTTTATCTGTTGGCGATATCTGTTTTGTTGGAATGCATTTGAATACTATCTCTAATAAAGCATTTCTAAACTCTATCGACGATAGAAAGAGTGATTGAGTGCGAATCGGGTATGAAATGGAGGAAACGACACAATATTGGCGAATATGATTCATGTAATGCATGGCCTAAATTTGTTACCGAATAGTTGTTAGTTAGTATTGGCCCTCTTATATGCCATTACCGCTAATGCAGGCAAAAATACGTTTGGCTCCAGGCATTCAAACTTCCACTTTTATTATAAATGAGGAGAAAAGTCTGGTTTAGAGACTAATAGGAATTCAGTGATGCTCTCCATTGTAATCATGAAAACTGTGTTCAATAAGAGTACAATTTTTGTTCATATTTATAACCAGTGATACAATACTGTGCGAATCCCTATTGGAAACATCGGTATAACTACTCTTCACTTAATTTAATTCATTCTTTTGTAACGAAATCCAATTCTTTTGTTATCTGCAATCCTTTCAATTAGTGTTTCGCACAAATAATAGCGAATATAAAGTAATTTCAGTGAAACATAGAATTGAAACCATAAAAATTGAAATCAATTTTCATTCTTTATATTAATATTTGCTTCAAATGACCCATCGATTAGAGAATTGGAACTAATAATAAGAGCTCTAAATATCTTTTATCCCTTTAATCCGTTAATGACTTACAATTTGTTTCTTATGTCCAAAACGATAACATTTTTTCACATCAAAAATAATACGTATTTATGTCTCAAATCGCTTTCAATTAGTTTATCGCCAAAAGTCTTAATACTATGAAAAGTAATAATATCTCCGAATCATATACTCTGAATACAAACTGTAGTGAATTGTATGAAACGAAATGATTGTCATTTCTCTCTTTCTCTAACCCAACCACTGATGCCTTTAATGACTCAAATTATATATTTCGACAAAAGAATGGCCAGAGTTTAGTCTCTAAGGAGTTATTGAAAACAAAATCGATTTACTTTTAAA